>JAOXYL010000042.1:14921332-14939033 GCA_028564955.1 Terapon puta | reverse complement strand
GAGGAGGAGGAGGAGGAGGAGGAGCAGGATGGCAGCTGGAGGTGGAGAAGCGTCTCTAGCTCCCTCTCCGTCCCACCGATCGAACAGCTCCTCCGGGGAGAGAGGAGGAGGTGGAGGAGGAGGAGGGGGGGAGCGAGCCTTAACCTAGCAGCCGAGCGGCGGTGATTCCCGGCGGGGGGAGGCGCTGGGGGGGTCGCTCCTCTCCGGACATAGCTGCTGCGAAAAAAAAAAACCCTCAGCCTGGTCAGAGTGGGGGGAAAAAAGCAATCAAGGAAGAGGGAGGAAAAAGAGAAGGGGGGATCCACATCTTCTATCCCCGTACTACCTCTCTCTCTCTCTCTCTCTCTCTCTCTCTCTCTTCCTTTTTTTTCTTTCTCTTTCAAAATGCCGACCGGAAGAACCGGTAAAGGGAATAACTCCCTCAACCGGTAGGGAGCCACGTTTTGTGACCTTACAAGCTCCAGACAAATAAAAAAATGAGAGAGGAGAGGAAGCAACAAAAAGTGTCTCAGTGAGGTGTCGGATCCCAAGACATCCTCTCTAAGTTGATTTCCTTTCCTTCATTTTTTGGGTGTTGTTGATGGTTATGATTTCATTTTTGTACTCTTCAGACCATTCAGCGACCCTCTCCTGTCCTGTAGATGGATGTGAATGGGGAGGAGGTGTTGTCACCCGTCCCATCAAAGCGTAAAGGTGAATGCTCAGCTACTTTTTGTTGTTTTGCAGTGACCCTGTGCTGTAAGGAGAAGCTTCAACAAGCCTTGGCATTGATTATTTGAGTTTGTGAACTCTACAGGAAGGATGTACACCTTTCTTTCCTAAAGATATTCCCTCATTTTTGGTGAGGAGAGTTGAAATCTGGTTTCATTTGCCATAAGGATAGAAATGTTTAATCACAAGATGAGGATGATCACAAAGCAGAACAACTTTGTTCCAAGTTCGTGTTGGAATTTTTTCTGAAACATTTTCCCTCATTTGCTGATGACGGTCGTTAAGATCTGATTTGAGTCACATTATTTTTATATTCATCAAAAAAATTCAGTGGCCTGTGGATGGGTTTTTTTTCCATTCCGGGACAAAAAAAACTCAAATCAAAATAGAAATGTTTAATTATAAGATAAAGATGATCACTTCTCAGAACAGTTTCGTATTGCTTGGCAGTGACCTTCACTGTAAGTAAAGCTTCAAGTTTCTGAGCTCTACTGGAGATGAACGCCATTCTTCCAAGAGACACTCCTTAATTTGGTATCTTTGATGATGATGGTCAAGATCAGGTGACTGTAAACACCATAGCATATGATTCAACTCAGTTTCATCCTCATCAAACCACTCAGTGACCCCTCGTGCTCTACAGATGAGGGGGATGCCACTTTGGAAGACGCCGCTCCCAGCAGGATAGAATCATTTCACCACAAGATAAATGTGGTCACTCAGATTAATTTTATATCTGTTTCCACTGGCCCTTCCCTCTAAGGGGGCGAGAGGACCCAAGACCATGCCAGCAAAATGCCCACCATGGCATAACAGAGACACTAGATCCCCTCCCTGTAGGGGTCAAACATTCAGGTCTGGACTGTTGTCTAACACCACACATGCTGTCACCATTTTTTTTTTTTTTCCACATCCCTGTAGACGGGTGTTTGGTGCTTTTTTGCTCCACCGGACTCTCAAAGTACACTCATCTTTGTATTAAAGGCTCTATGCACTCTGTCCACCGTAATTTCTGACCTCATGTATTGATGTAAAAACAGCCTGGCATCCAACATTCACGGAAATGAATTTATTCCGCTAGTGATAAAAGAGTCCTCTGGGTTTTTTTTCATCATCTCGTTCTGTCATGTTTCTAGGGTTTTAAAGCTTTGACCAGCAGAACTAAACGTCGAATCCCTCCCACATTCTGCCGCCTTTATAGGACAATCTAGTAATTTCACTCTCGAAAAGGTGAATTATATTTATTTTCTTCTGATCAGATGTCATTTACTTTTTAAAATCTGTCTGTGTCATCGCAACAAACAGTCAACCTCTAGCAGAACAGAAATTCAACTGTTCTGGTTCAGCATCAAGGCTGAAAAGTCTCTTACTCTTAGATTTTCACTCTTGCTCCAAACAATTCAGGAATGAAGTGGATGGAGGAGTGCGGTCAAATACATATAATTCATAGTATCCAAAATAGACCAATGTGTATGCCCGCTGGTATGAAGCACTCGACTTCAGCTTGACTCAAAACAAGGCTGACTCAGTGTCATAAACAGGTTTTGGTCTCCCTCTTGTGGAGAAAAAAATTAAATGTTACTGCAGTCAGGTTTTTTTCTTTTTCTTTTAGCTATTTCTTGCTTGTTCTCCTGTCTTCCAGTCTGCGTACTTCCTTTTCCAGCAAACCATGCACATACTGTTTCATTTCCATGGTGATCATTCAAGGAAAATATCTGTGCAATGCAACAGTTCAGCTCCCAGGCAACAGCCTGAATGATAAAACAAACAAAAACAATAAAATCACTTTATATAATAATTTATATAATTGTGAAAGGGCTACTATAAGAAGTACTCTTGTACCCTGAAATTTACTCTGGATGAAGACTATTACCAAAGATTTTATAATATTATTTGTTTTAAAAACAAGTGGAGTGACTTTTTATTTGGGATCACAGGAAGGTGGGAATCATTTCTTACACTATAAATGATGGCATCAGGACAGGCTCTGTGCATCAGTGTTGTTTTTCCCCAAAAGTTTTGTGACAGTGATTTTGACGGTATTGTTTATTTTGTCAGGTGTTATGCATAAAAGCAAAAATGGCTCCTTTCCCTCAAGTTATAACATACCAACAGATTGAAGAATCACCAAGAGTTATTTATCTTACTGATTAATACAACAAGGCCAAGTGATCTATCACTTAGTGTTGTGGTCTTTTTCTTTTTGTTCTCGCCTGCGGGCTAATGATGACAGATGATTACTTTGGGTATCATTGCCTAATAATGTCACATCATCCATAATTTTGGACTTTTTCTATCAAGAATGGCTGTTCTGCTATAAATGTCAGTGTATGTTCTTTTACTGTGCAACGCTTAACAATGAGCTTACACAACCTGACATTAAACTACTTCTTTTGTATTTCTTAATATATATATTATTATAAAACTGTAATATTTCCAAGGCACTGCTCACTTTATTTGCCCCTATACTCCTATTATTTACTGGTCTGTAGGTGTTAGCAGATCCATTTACTGTAGCTCCTGGATTAGGATATTATTATAACAATACCACACATACCACACACACACTCACACACTCACATGAAAAGCCACCAGCTGACGCCTGTAGTTTCACGAGTGGATAATAATGTTGCGTTCAGGGCCGCGGGGTTTCACGGTAATTACACCGCTTCAATGGATTTAACCATGAGCCTCTAACCCGTGACGGTCATGAGGGGTTTCTGCCCCTCTCTGCACTCCAGCACACACTGAGGGAAGGTATTTGAGGAGGGAAGTAACTCAGGACACAAGTCTTTTTTCTTTTATTTTTTTCTCGCGAAGGCATCACATTCGGAGAGGAAACTGTTCTCTGCAAGTTTAATTGTCCAATTTGGTAAGTTGGTTCGTTTGTCTTAGTTTTATCCTTCCCTATTAGTGGCTGCTGCTGTAGAATATAGCCTGTTCTAACATGTTTAGACAGGGCAGATGGATTAGATGCTGTCTCACTCCGATTGGTAACATCTGCTGCCTCTGCAACAGGTGATGCTGTCACCGATCAATAGCAGCACATCAGTCAATATTCACACGATCAATCCACCTCGATCGATGTATTCCGATTTGTTTCAACCTGTTAATTTGAGATCTTTGCATTTACCCAGACGTTTAATATCTTATGCAACCCACGTCTAGCTGCAAGAAAAAAAACTTTAAGTATTTGTTTTAAGACTCTTTAATGGCTAATCATCGGGCGAGAGAGCATCAGTCAGTATCAGGTGGGAGAGAGAGAGACATCAAAGTAGAGAAAGCAGTCGGAGAGATTGCATTTACTGTTACAAGTCAGAAAAAATTAGGCTGTTACATAAAAAAATAACAATTTTGTGAAAGTAGAGTAACTATCATGCAATTCCCAATATTTGAACTGTCCTGTTACCTTATCTTCATCATATCATATTGCAAAGGGCTATAAATCAAGTTAACACTCTTCATGATTAAGTGTGTCCAAACTGATTATGTTCTGCATTTAGTTGCTGATAACCATGTATAATGCATCATGTGTGGATCTGTGGATTAATAATATTAACAGTTGTTCTTGGCAAAGGCATATTTAATTAGGCATATTTACAGCAGACTTCACTTGACATTACAGCCAGTTTTAATGACTTTATCAGCCATTCATATTCTTTATGTAAACAGTTTGATGCACTGAGAGAAAATAAATCAGTTAGTAGTGTAGTGTGTAAATCTCTGTGTTACTTGCTCAGTTTGTGAAGTGACTTTCTGTTGACTTTCAGCTGGATGCTGTGTAATCATACAGACGGGATGCCTCGCGGAGACTTCAACATTTACTTTGCCAGCAGCAGACGAGGATATGTCAGAGCTGAGGAGTATGTTTGTCCATTTATTTCAAAATCACAGTTCAATGCCATAAAGACATTTTTATTATGGAATAGGTTCTCTTTATATGAATATACTGTTTACAGCTCTATTATGGTGAATGTCTTAAAAATGATATATAATTTTTCTATACAGGGCAGTGGGCATAGTCCTGCTGGTGGTCATCCTGGCAGCTCTCTTCATCCTGGGCTGCTGGTACTTTAAGAAGAGGAGCGGCTACAAAATAATCAGGGTAAACTGTCATACTTCCTTTAATAAAGTGTTAGCCATCACGTTTTTAATTAAAGTGAAGATTTGTCTGTATTATTCTAATTTATAAAAGCAGGTATTGAATGTTTCTGCAAAAGGCAACACACACTAGAAGGCATTTTAAGCACTTAAATCAACTGGCCTATTCATGTAAAAATTAAAATCTAAATTGATTTACAACCTTTCAAAGATTGATGCATAACTTTTTTTGACTGCTTTTCTCTCCGATCACCCAGTCCTCACTTGTTGCTGTTTTTCCATAATTCCTCTTGCCCCACAGAGTCCAAGATCGGGGTCGCCAGGTTACACTGGAGGCCAGTACGCAGAGGCAGGACCTTCAGCAGATAACAAGATGGCTCTAACGGACTTCGGCAGCTTCAGACCTGCGGTAAGCGAGCATGTAACAACCCCGTATCTTTCCCAGCCTTATATTGTACCTCACCTTCAGTGTCATACATTGATGAGAATACATTAAATATTTGGACATGTAGGAAGTAATATGCCCTTTTTTCCATCTTTTCAAATTATTATATTAAATGAATAATTTACAGGTGGGCAGACTTAAACTCTGATACTGTGCACCCTGAACTCGACGACAGAGGGTTCTTGTTTTGTACAAAGCCTCAGGGATCTGAACACAGTGTAAGACACGTGACACTGATGCAATGGATGCCTGAAGGAGAGATTATTGTGTCACCAGACTAGGCGTAGGTATTAAAAATGTTTCATTCCCAAGGGACCCATGTGTATCCATGTGCGCAGGGGGAAAGGGAAGGGAGGAGGATCAGATCAGCACCCTCTCATATGAGGCAAAGTTGAAAAAAGCACAATGTCCTTTAACAATTCGCCTTCTTTTCTTCTGTGGGAGCTACTAGACTTCTTAAAGATAAAAGAGCATTTGTACCATGCTAGAATCATTGTTGAGTTCATCGATACAAAGACCAAGTTTGTTTAAACTCACAGTCTGTCTTCAATTTCCAGATATGATTTTCATGTGCGTACAATTAAAATCTTACTTTTGATGAAATATCAAAAGCCATAAAAAATAGCATGATCATCAGATCAAGATTATTCATTTGGATATTCTTGTTGTTCTTCCTCTACTACAGATTCCCAATGCTCCTCCAGCCTACGAAAAGATCTCCTCGGGGCAGCTGCCACCTCCCTATTCCCCCTAAAGGACTTCTGCATAAGACGGAAATATGTCTGAAGATGAGAGGAGAACAAACTAAACTTCATCTGTTGTCTGATGATGTATAATCTAATGTCACTGTCAATACCATTCCTTGAGCTGTGCTAGCTAAATATACTAACAGGTGAAGCAACTATATCACTCACTTTGTCAAATTATTCACATGAATGAACACAATGTATTGTATATACTGTAGGTTGTTTCAATAAACAATAATACACAATTTTATAACAGTCGGCTCAAACACAATTGTAGGGGACACTCGCATTGTTTATTTCCATGCAGTAACGTCCACATTTGTTCAATGAAAATGTACCTAGTAAATATTTCTGAAAAATCTATATGGTAAAAATAAATAAATGTGACTTCAAAACATTTTATATGGGTTCAAACATGTAGTACAAATCCATCTATTAGTTTATTTATTTTTCTAAAAAGTAAAATAGTTTTAAAACAGTAACTAGTTGAAAAAAGGACATGAGAATTTCGATACAGACAGTTGTACTATTCAAACTGAGATAAAGTAGAGCAAGTTGTACCAATTAATAGTATCCCAGTTATTACTTTCTCAGAGCATTACCTAATGGCATTGAAAAGTATTACAAAAGCTCAAGCTGAAATCCATTTTAACCACCCTCCTATTCTAATGATTTCTATAATTGTCATTACTGGCCATGAAGTTAAAAAAAAGTTCAAAGTCAAAGTCTATAACATTCATCTGACGGCAACCTCAACAGTTTTCAATTAAGAAAACCATCACAGTTTACATTTCCAGTATCTCTGATTGAGCATACAGTTTACCTATACGGTGACATTACCAGAGGGTATAACTTTCTGTAATCCTAAATGTAAGTTAAAAGTCTAGCTACAACTGGAGAGCAGTTCTTTAACTAACCCCAAGATTACTATAAGCAATGGATATGAACCCTGCCAAAACTAAGCAGCTAAAAAGTGGTGACTGAGTCCACACATGGCTGGTACAGTCTCAGTTAATCGGTGCATTTTCTGTCTGCCTGTGAAGGCTCTACAGAGGAATCATGTGTGTGTAGTGCTCCAGTGGAACTGTTGTGGGAAACCACTAGTGCATCCAGTGGTTTGGGGCAGGCAGTCACCTCTGCTGGATTGACCTGGCACTGAACTGTGTTCAAAACAGCGCCATCAGGACTAATGAGTAGTTTTGATGCTACATTGGTATGCAAACCTAAGGATGAGGTCTGCGGCGAATGCTTTCCAAGTTGTTGATTGGTCAGGACACCAGTTGGGTGGATGGTGTTGTTTGTCTTCAGCGATGCAATTGGTTGAGCTGGAGTGATTATTACAGTACTGCTGGATGAAGGTGCTGTCACCACTGGTGCTGTTTCAAAGGTGTTGATAGTGCTTCCAATTGGTGTAACTGTAGCAATGGGCAGTGTCTGCACCCTAGACACTGAACTTACAATTGGTGGGACAGCCACTGTTGGTAGTATTTGTGTCCGTGTGCCCCCAAGCACTGGTTGGATGACTGCAGGCACTGTTTTTCTGACTGGTGCGCTGCCTAGTCCTGCATGCACTAAAGCCTGTGATAGAGCAGTGGAGGGTACTGCAAATCCAAATGCTGTCTGCTGGGGCTGTGTACATGGGCCCAGGGTTGTCACTGACACCATCTGTTGGGGGGTAGGAAGAGAAGAATGCAAAGCTGGTGTGCCTGCTACCACAGGAGCTGCACATGAGGAGAGGGGTGCAGGAACTGGCATGACATGGTTGGGCAGGGTAACAACTGATGGACTGGGTAAAACAGGCAAGGATGATAGGGGTGCTGAAAATCTGGACAAGGGGGGTGCTACTGCAGGAGAAATGGTAGATGAACATTCAGCTTGCATTGGTGTACCAGCAGTTAACCTGATTGTAGCCAATGCTGAGCTGAGAGCAGGGGCGCTGCTTACCACTGTGGAAACATGGGCTGGTACACTGCCTAACCTTGGCGTGGATGATACCACGGTGGTTGAACCTACAGGAGATGATGCAAAGTTACCAGCCTGCACAACTGGCAACCTAGGCAGGGCAGATACTACATTTGTTTTACCAGGTAACAGCGCTGATCCCAGACCAGGTGTTCCCGTTCGGACTGGTGTGACACTGGGAGTCGTTGCTAACAATGATGGACCAACGACAGGTGTGCATGCTACAAAAGGACAACTGACAGATGCAACACCAGGCAGCCTGGCTGGAGATTGGGGTAGAACTTGTCCTTGAGGGGCTACAGTCACATGGCTTGCCCCTTGGGGAGGTACTGACGCTCCAATGCTGGCAGCACTGGCAGTAGGCACTTGTTGTGGTGCAGGGCTCGAGATGATAAGGACATGGCTGCCTGGACCCAAACCCTGGGGTGGAACTACAAAACGTGCATTGTTAAGGAGGATCTGTGTACCAGCGGCAAGGGGTGTAGAGGTGTTGATAACTATCCTCTGCTGGATTGTGCCAGTAGCAGAGGTGGTCAATGGGGTATTAGTGGTTGTTGCAGAGGAGATGGGTGTTTGGGAGGAAGGTAAGACGGAAATAGTTTCCTCACCGACACCACTTTGGAGATTTGAAGGCTGATGGGCAAGAGTGGGTGTGAAGGTCTGGACTGGACTATTCTGCCCAGTCTTGGTTACTTGAGCAGGAAAATTGCTGGACAGGATACTTGGGGGCATTCCAATGTCCTTCTTTGCAGTTCCTGCAGGCAAAGTGTTAGCGGTATATTTGGATGTGAAAGAGCCTGGTTGGGAGATCATGGAGAAAGAAGGGATACCCTGGAGCTGAGAGCTGCTTGTAATGGTATTTGAACTTGTTACAAAAACCATCCCAGTAGTTGTGGCTGTAAGATGGCCTGTATCTGAGGCAGACACTGGTGTGCTCTTGGAAGGAGAACGTGAGAGGGCACCAATTGTCTGTCCAATAGTTGTTGTCTTCCCTGACAATTGGATTTGAACCCCTGGATAAAAAAAGAACACATTTTGTCTTTAATATGGCATCACTAGTAATGGGGCTAAACCACTGAATAAAATATAACTATACTGTGTCATTAATAATGTAAGTGGAGTAATATGAAGCTATGTTTTTATAAAGCTTACATATATAAATTAACACTGTTCCATTGTTACCAAATGTATAGGCTAAATTAGACAAAATATATTGCAGGAATAATGAAAAAAAGAATAACAGTTAAACAAACCCACCTGAGGGCAGAGTGATGTTCTTGACCTGGGACAATGCTTCCAAGTTGCCACTACCAACAGCCTGGCCTGGGTTTAATCCCATCTTTACAGTCTGACTTGATAATGAAGTGGTCAGCAGCTGTCCACAGGCCCCTGTTGCTATCACCTGCTTTGGAACAGGTTCCACTGGAGTGGTGGATGATGTCGTTGTGGGCTGGCTGATGAACATGACTCTTGAACTAGGAAGTGATTTTGTAGAAGTGGGTGTACCTTTCGATAAGGCTATATTTGAAGCAGAGGACGAAGGAGTAACCAGGATGAACTTGGTAACTTGGGATCTCTCATCTGTACTAGCCCGTTTCACACCAGTCTTGCTCATGAACTCTCCTTGTGTGTGGACTTGGGGAACACCAGAACTAGACAGTGTTGGAACAACAACAGTGTTTTTTATTAACGAAGCTTGAAAATGAGAACCAGCAGCAGCCGTCTGCACTATCTGACCAATCTTTGATGCAACTTTAGAGCCAGCAGAGGTGTTGGGGCATTGACTTAAAGAAACAGAAGTGCTTGCAGTCTGGCTTCCTGGACCTGTAACAGATACACTACCAGGGACTGCAGTGAACATTGGGGTTGTGACAGCAGAAGAGGGCTTCAATACTGAAGATATCTGCTTCTGAGGTTGGGCCATTGAAATACTTGGTGCTGCAGGGATGGTGCAGGGAGAAGTCTGACAGGGAGCAGAGGGAGGAAGAGTCTGTGATGTCTTTGATACCAGAAAGGCTTTAAATTGTGGCGAGATTGTGATGACTGGACTTGTGGGCAAAGAACCAAGTGCATTTTGGTCTGAGGATGTTTGGACTTTGACAATGCCCGTGTTTCCTCCTCTGGTTGTTACTAGAATGGACTGTGAGTCACGTATGCACACAGTCTTCAGCTCCTGTTTAGGGTCTGTAGATTTTAAAGACTCAATAGAAAGTGCACTAGAAGGAGTTGTGATAGGTGAGGGGTTTGTTGTGACACCTTTAGTTGTGCCAGCTAGAGAACTGCAGACTTGTACCCCTTTGATCCCTGATGTGATGTGTTGCAGATGAGGGGAAACAGAAGGAGAAGGGGTCCTTGTTATCCTGGCATCTTTTAGGGGAGCCACTTGCTGAACAGGGATTCTGTTTTCAGGAATGCTGAACCCAGGCACATTGGTTGACATACATATGGGGCTGGCCACTTTAGAAACTGGGACCTGAATGCCCGTAGACTGTTGATATGAAGAAGATGCCTTTTCTTCAGTTTTGTGGATGAGAAGATTAGAAGGCAGAATCACTACTTGCTGCATGATCTTCTCCCCAGTGTTCTGGTCCATGACAGGATGAACAGAGATCTTGACTGGGCTGCTGCTGTCTTTCGTAACAATGTGACCCAGCTTCTCAGGTACCTTGTACACAACCTGGACAGGACTTTTTGGTACAGTCTGGGATGGTTTGGCCTGTGGTGATTTAGGAAGAGCTGCCATAACTGTGGCCATTCCTGGCTGCCTTAGGACTTCCATATGCTGAAGTCCTTGTGCCTGCATTTGTTGTGAATTCTGCTGGGAAGTGGAGGGTGAATTTTGTGCTTTTGAAAGTTTTGTTGTAGTCACTGCAGAGGTAGGCAGGGAGACCAAAGACCCTTTACTCTGTCTGTCCACACTGTTGACCCCTAGGTAGTCAGCAGGCCGTTTCATTAAGGTCACTTTGTTTCCCACACTCTTAGCCAGCAGGGTGGGGATGGGCGTGTAGCCCTTAGGTAGTCCAGTGGTGGGGTGGAGGATGGGGGGTCTGTGTGACAGTGAAGCCTGGGCTGTCAGCTTTGGTTCCCCTGCTAAGCTTGAATCCCTGGACTGATTTGATGGGATCTGTTCAGATCCTGACTGCAGCCCAGATTCAGGAGTAGATGTAATGTTACTGCTGCCACTCTCAACTCTTGGCAACAGACCAATGTTTTTCTCTGTGCTGGCTAGAGGGGGTTTTAAGTGGTTTGGATGTACATAGGTCTCCATTCTTTCTCCAGCAGACTCGGTCACAAACTCCCTGGCGCTTGCTGAGAACACAATATAGATTGATTAGGGACGCATTGATCAACTAGTCATCTAGGTTCAGCAGACAGGTAGTGACATTCATTTCATTCATTCATTTCTGCAACAGTTAAAATAAGTTCAGAATGGCGGCATTTAACTGCACTGCAGAAAAACAATATTTAAACATTCATCATTACATTATAGTAACCAAAGTCAAAAGTTAGATTATAGTTTATTTACTTTACCTCCACTCCAAAGACCTCTGGGAACCATATGCTCCAGATCTTCCTCTTCTGATCTTCTATAATGGTCAGAAAGTGAACACAACTCCTTTCCTGAACCCCTCTCATCATCATCATCTGATGATGATGAAACAAACTCCTCTCGCACAAAGCTATTGTACTCTGGGTGCTTCTTGAAATCATCAAATTCCTTCTTCAAACGAAGCCTGATATAGAAGAGAATAAATAATACAGCAGGGATTTGTCTCTAGTCCAGCAATGATGATATGATACAAAGAGATATTTAATTACTCAGTGTTCTGGTCAGCGGAGCTCAAATTGCACTAGACTAAGAATATCATCAGGAGAAAGCTTAGACAAAGAAAAATGGTATTTGTAAAGGTTTCATCCAATTATCTTTTAAATGCTAATGAGTTGTACCTGTTCCTTTGGAAGGCCTTAACAAGCTTGGGTTCCCAAGGTGAAAGCTCATTCAGTAGTCTGATCAGAGTGCTGTGGAGGTCTTTGACTGCTTCTCTCCTGTAATACCACCGACCCTGTCCGTTCAAAGATGCAACAGAAACCTCAGTCGAGTCATCAACATTAGCATATGAGAAAGTCTGTGGGCACCAAATTCAGAGGGAACATGCAAATAAAATCCTCTTGATAAGACCATTTTCCTACCAATCTCTTTTTGGCGCTCTCCAGGTCATCAAGCTCATCTTCTGTCTTACTAATCAGCTCTCGCAATTCCTCAAGACTGGTGCATACCAACTATAGAGGAAAAAAAAACAGATGAAGTCAGAATCTTAACAAGAAGAGACTAACAGAGGGTTGGAAGTATAGGGAAGCTTAAAGGAAGACAAGACAATTATTTTCTTTTTAAACAATGATTCAGTTAATGCAGCAATAAAAATACAATGTTAAATAAATGAGTGTACATTTTGGAATTAGTGTGACTACCTTAAATGATGGTTCAACTTGAGGTTCAGCTTTAATTTTCTTTGAAGATTCAAGTTTTTTTTCTGTCAACAAAATAGACACATTTAGAACACATGTAATCAATGAACAAACAAGATGTTACTGAAAACATGAACTAAATAATAATGCTACATCAGATAATATCCCCCATGGTATTGTGGCTAGGACACACACTTACTAATCAGCCAGATGCAATATCATAATAAACCACCGGTACATTGTCGAGCAACGTTTTCTCACCTGTTTTATGTTTCTTCTTCTTGTCTTTTCTTTTGATCGTTGTAGCAACTCTCCGCACTGCAGATTTGGCAGCCTCCACTGGTGACAGCCTCATCCTGTCCACGTGCTGCAGCTGCTTGTGCTCTCCTTTCACCCTCGGCAGCTGTTCCCTCCCTCGCTTTTTCTTCCGCTTTTTTTTTTTTGTCCAGATTTTGTCATTCAACCTTTCTTCACTCGAGTTTTGAGTACTCTCAGAAGACAACTGTGTTGCTAGGCCTGAAGTGCCACAGCAGCAGCCGTGCTCTTCAGATTTAACATCTGAAGTTTTGCTCTTAAAACATTCCAAACAAGGAGATCTTTGGAGTCCCTGACTGGCACTTCCTCCTTCCATTTTCAGCCCTGCCACTTTGCTTGGGGAGACTTGATTCACTGAGCGAGCAGGTGACCTGCCTGTATAGCTGTGCTCCCCTACACTCAGACAGGGCTCCTGTGTCTCTGCTTTAATAGTGCGCACTGAGCCCAAAGAGAAACCCTGCTCCTGTTTTGATGTGAGTCGCTTGGATTGATGCTCCAACTCTACAGTCTCTCTCTTCATATTCAGTTCCACACTACCTCCCCCAAGAAGACTCATATGTGAAAGGGATAAGGAGTTAGTGTGTGTTTTCAAGTCCAATTTAGAGTCTTCACAGGAATCCTCATCAGTGGACCCTGACTCGGACACCTCCTCCTTTAGTGACCACGATTTAAACCTTTTTTTATCTTGCTCTCCATCCCCATTTTCCCCTTTGAAACCCCCAAAAGCCTCAGTTCTCCCATTTCCAACATCATTAGACTCTCCTGTGTCCATCGAGCCTCCGTAACTCCCCCTTTCACTTTTAACTGTTTCATCCTTCGTGCCATCTGACTCTTCACCATCTGTCTCTGGCTCTTTTTCAACCCTTCTGACCAACAGAGAAGGGAAAGGGAAAGATGGAGGTGTGCTGGGGCTCTGGCAGTAGATCCTCAGGTCTGCACCACAGAAATGTGGGAAATGTATATAGGCATTCTCCTTGCTGTCATAGCCCAAAATAGACTCCCTACATTCATGGATGGGCTGGGACAGCAGAGCGTCCTGCACATCTTTCTGTGTCTCATATACATTGTCACACAGCCCCTTCAAAAGCCATACTCTCTGGTAGAAGGGCAGCATGTGAAAGGGTTTCTCCTCCAAAGGACTCACCTCCCCAAGGGTGCGGAAAAACTGGTGGCAGAGTCCAAGCTGTTCTGCCCGACCTGGCTGATCACGGGAGGCACCAACAGTTCGATACCAACCCATGACCCGCTGCCTGAGCTCTGACTCCCAGCGGCAGTAAGGCAGGGTAGGCCGGCGGTGCAGGGTGGCCCTCCGCTGGGATGGGGACAGTAGGGAAGACATGATCTTGGACAGGAGAGTGCTGCATCGGGGCATCAGCAAACAACGCTCCAGCTCAAAAAATACAATCTCAGGGAGGTTAAGGGCAGTCTGAGCCAGGCAGAGGAAGTGCCCTATAGCAGGGAGTTCCCATAGTGTGTCCACAGCGTGCGGGAGGGCTTGTGACAGCAAAGTCTGCTCCCACTCTTCGACCTCTTTGGCAGACATTTCCTCTGCCTCTTTCTTCTCAAGCTCACGTTGCCTGAGAAGTAAAAAAACATTCACAATTGTTGGTGGATTTAGCTTTGCAACAAATTTGAAGACATTTCTTGTGATATCATGCATGATAAAAAATCTACCCACAACAGCAACTTTTAATATTTTCTCTCAAATATTTACTCACCTCTTCTCGTCCTTAGCCCTTTGTTGCTCCTCCAGCCGTAGGGCCTGGACCATGACTGACTCATGTCCACCAACAGTGATGGTAGCCAAGCTGCGAGGTGCTAGCCTCCTCCTGGTGGAGGTACCTCCTGAAACCCTTTCCTCCTCTGCACCAAAACGTCCTTTAGAAGTTACTGCCAAGGTCGTCTTCTCTCGCAGGGTTCTAATATGACAGATGGACCAAAAATACTGACATATCTGTATCGTTTAAGTTGCTCGATGGTAGCTGTCAAGACTGTTGGAAGTAAACAGACAGTCTATATCCACACTGCTAATGTAATCAAACAGACAAAATGCTTTGAAAAACGTATTCGTGGACATTTTAGAACATGTGATGGAGAAAATGCTTGCTCAAAAAATAAAAACATTATGTGGATACTAAACAGTTTCCATCCTCTCATTACAAATAATGGTATAAAAAATTACAAACACTTTACATGTATGCTGTATAGGAAAAAGGGGCTGGCAATAATGTAATTCTACTATTATACTTCAAATACTGTATCTGCTAAATCGTTGTAACCCTGGTAACCGTGCCTAACAAACATTTACACACGCACACAATGTTGAAAACACCCATTGGGCCCTCTGTGAATTAAACTGTATAATTCGCCACCAAACCAACTCAACAGTGATATAAAGTTTACCTGGACAGCAATGTAAGCTTCTGCTCCAGCATGATTTCCAGCTTCTGCGCCTGTTTGGAGATCCAGTGGTCCACCCCATGGTAGCGGTAACAGTTCTCCAACATCAGCCTGAAGTCCGCAACAAACTCTGTTATGGACTCGTACTCCTGACTGATAAACTTCTCCTCCATCCTCCGCAAGCACATCGACTGCCTGAGCTGTGCCTGGCCCCGGCCCCGGACCCCGCCGATACCATGCTGGGCCTCCTGGTGGCCGATGGGATGGAGGAACGGGCCGGTGATCCCCTTGTGCTTGTCCAGGAGAAAGCCTGTGAATATCCTGTAAGCTTGCTGGACCTCATAGTTCATGTCCTCCTCAAAGCTATTGCTGTTGGAGGAAATGCAGACCTCGGGCAGCGAGAGGTCACTGTTTGAGAACTCTGACATGCCATCGTTACTGAGCGTGAGGCGGTCGCCCTCGGGAGCAACGTCGCCACCGTTGCCGGGACGATCTTCACAAGTGCCATTACTGAGCCCATCCTCAGTGACGACGAGGTCTGTATCCTCAGCGCTGCTACTGCTCACCCATTTGGACTGTGAGGAGGTCATGATGTCTGGGCAGGGCTGCTGGGGGTGCAGAGTCTTGGTCCGTCCCGTGCAGGTCTTGGTTGTGGAGCGACGTCTGACAACAAGCTGCTGTGATCTGGTTTGTCACATCCTCCTCGTCCAGGGTTGCAGGCACCTGAAGTGGGTAACAGGTGTCACATATGGTGAACTTTAAGGTTATAATAAAGCTCCTAACACACCTATAACACAAAGAAAAATGAGATCCAGACAAACAGAGGGCGAAAGTAGCATTTACATCGCGAGGGTCCAATAGAAAACAAGAGCAGGGGGATGAGATGTTGACATACCTAAGGCTAAGTTTTCTGACAGTACAAGTCCTGTCATGGCAGGTGTTGGCACTATTACAACAACCACATAATGAAACGCATGAATATTTAGCTCTTGTGATTGTGCTCAGATCACCAGCAGTTCGACTCACTTGATCTTACTGCCTGACCTTTGAAAACTTTTCCCCTTTTTTGCCTCCCCCTTGCATCAATGACTGGCTAGCTTGGCGATAGCTGCTAGCGAGCGAGCTAGCTGGTTAAAACAACAATAAGTAAACAAACTTTCCTCTGCTCATCACTTTGTGGGAGGGGGAGGAGGTGCATGTGTGGGGGGGTCCGGACTCCCTCATCACACACTGTCTCCAGATCACGTGGAAAACGAGGGCAAAACAAAAACAAAAGTGAACAGAGGCAGCAACGTACCTCGCTCGCTTTTAGCACAGCCTCGGCTAGGCTAGCTTGCTATTGTCTCCAGTCTTTGGGGCCTGCAGTTGCTGCGCTCGCTGTCCATGGCGAAAATGTGTCGGTGGCAATTAAAAGCCCCGCGGACGAAAAGTTACGCGGACACCTCCTCACGCACGGAGTCATGCCGGTCAATGGGGGAGGTGGTGGGGGGGGAGGCACGGCTAGGGGAGCACTAACAACAGTAGCCGCCCGTCCGACGGTGCGCGACAGCACTTCATCGCCGTGCAAGCTAGCGCGCTAGGTCTGCAAGTTGACAGCCACTTTTTGGGGGCACCCGGTTCGCTTTGGAGGCAAATGCGAGCGGTGTGCCGGGTCTCATCTGAAGCCTGCAGGAGTGGTGGGGGGGCGTGGAGGGTGGGGAGATACAAGCACGTAGAAACAGCCCGCTCTGTCTGCGCGTCTCGCCGTCCTGCGGACCGACAGTCCCACTTCACTTCCACCCTGCGTGCGCCCGATGCGGATTGTGCGCAGCCTGACGCAGCCAGCAGCTCCTCTGCCGCGGCTGTTTTTTGTTATTTTGGTTTGTTTGTGGACATCCTGCACACACACACACATACTCACACACTCTCACTTTGCACCCTGCGCGTTATCAGCCTATCAGCCTTTAATCGGCGATTGTGTCACCCGCTGTTAGTGCGGGGAGAAGAAGAAAGGGAGCTGCATCCCGAGACAAGTTGTCATCAAACAACAAAAAATAAATTAATACATAAAATAAAAAGTGCACATTAGAGCTGCTTTTCACGAATAAATCGACGGCAGTGGGCTTTAAACGGTCGATTTATAACTTAGTTGCACGAGAGATCAGTGTGCATGCACAGCGTAAACACATGGTTCAGTAATACCCGCTAGATGGCGCTGTTCACCAAAACACAGCAGAGCCTCTCATTCATATTCTCGCAAGATGGATCACGGGCTTTGATGTGCCCTTTGTTTAGTCTCGCAGGCAGCTAATCGTCTCAGGCTGTGTGCTGCGTCCAGAGCGCCCCCTCCTGGTTGTTGTGGTTATGGTTATATCGTGTGAGAGACAAGTATCAGTCTCAGAGGCAGGAGGCAGGATTTGTACGCCCCCGAAAGGAGAAGTGACTACCCAACAGACCAGAATCAGGGCAAGAAAGTCCCAGTGTTGTTGTCTCACTGTCTACATGCTGTTTTTGTTGTTCTATCTATCTATCTATCTATCTATCTATCTATCTATCTATCTATCTATCTATCTAT
>JAOXYL010000042.1:14829104-14848473 GCA_028564955.1 Terapon puta | reverse complement strand
ATGGGAGATGGTGACTCACCAGCTTCTTGTTGTTGACGGGCGCCTCCTTGTCTCGTACCTGCGGCCCTGAACGGTCCCTCTGCAGCATGATCAACTGGCCAGCCAGGTTCAACATGATGCTCTCTGCCATGCAAGCCTGAGATGGACACACACGCACATGACATGCATGAATGTACACGCACCTACAGAGGCAGTATAGTTCAGTGTGTGTGTGTTACTGTGTTTGTCTTTTACCTGCTGTGGTGCTTTCAACGTGATGCCGGTCTCTGTGCGCACAGAGGTGAGTGTGACAGAGACAACGAGGGCAGGGTGAGGGATGTAACGAGACATTGACACCTCCTGCAACAACTCCACGCTGGCTGTTGGGTGTGGACTGCAACAACAAGTAGAGGTATACATATTATATACAATATTTTATTATAACATATCATATCATAAGACAGAATCATGACTTCCTGGTTAAAAGGCAAATGCACAAATAAAATAAATATAAGAAAAAGACTTGGAAGAATTTAACTTTGTTGGAGAAGCTTTTACTATGAGAGTTCTGTAGTTCTGAGGCTGGCCAAACTCTGTTCATTAGAAACAATGGCTAGTTTTTGACAGATGTCCCACTTCTGTCATGTGATGGCTTTTAGGTCAACAGCTTTTATGAAAAGCCTCTTTTCCCAAGGGAAAATGTGGATGAGTAACACCATTACCTAACACTATTATGGCTGCTGGTGCCAGGGATTTCCCTGCTGCCAGGGCATGTGAAAGGAAAGAAACTCTGCTGAATGGGGGAACAGCGTCCAGTTTAAAAAAAGGTGCTGTTATCTCTTAACAGCTATAGCATTTGTTGACAGCTCGGACAATTTGGATTTGTGATGCGAAGAACTAAAGAAAAGAAAGAGAAAAATCCAAAACACTGTAAAGTTTTAGGGGACATCAGATTCTGGTATATCTTGTTTGTACCAAAGAAGGCCTGGCAGAATGCAAACTAACAAAATTATCCTCGGGAAAATCTCAATGTTCAGGTATGTGAGTGATGTGTGTCCACAGGAGCCCACCTGTCGTTCCTCCGCTCTATGCTATAAAG
The DNA here is from genome assembly GCA_028564955.1 of Terapon puta. Classification (NCBI taxonomy): domain Eukaryota; kingdom Metazoa; phylum Chordata; class Actinopteri; order Centrarchiformes; family Terapontidae; genus Terapon; species Terapon puta. The sequence goes on along the minus strand of JAOXYL010000042.1, from coordinate 14,847,395 downwards.
GCAGATGGAGCAGTCCGCTCTGAACAGGATGACCATGTCTCTGAAAACGTTGAGCAGCAGAGTGTCCGAGTGCAGCTTCGTGACAGATGCAAAGGCGTTGTCAAGGTTGGATGAGCGTTGGTAGAGCCTCAGCTGGTGTTAACAGAGGGACAAGAGGGGAACTTTGCATTGAAACCAACACAAGTAGGCTTATGATAAATAGAAAGAAATAGTTTTTAAGTGATACTGCATTTTTACCTGCTCTTGCTGGTCTATAAAATTGTAACAGGCCACCACCACAAAGTCATTCCACCAAGCCAGACCTCCTGTGACCGTCATGTTCTGCTCCTACAGAGAAATGTAACCATAAAAACACATTAATGTTTTGTACTTACAAAAACATGAAAAGCTGTCAAAACATAATTGGAATGATTTTGACATTTCAAAAATATTTTACTACAAATTATAGCTTGTTTCCTGGAAATATTTTTTCACAAGTAACTACTGACATGAAAGCTCTTGACTAAACAAAAGTACTGTGGTTCTGTGGTGACACTTTCCTACTTGTGGTAAAACCATTCAGAAGGAGCTGCATTTTGATATTTGTCACATACCTGAGTGATATTTCCAAACAACTTCCATTTCCTTGTGAATAATGAGTAGTGTGCGAAGCCCCGCCTCCCTGCTACAGCCATGCACTGGCCTGCTGTGTCGATGGCTGCAAACTGTACACACATGCAAATTTCCATAAGGTAAACAACAGAAGAATGCATTTGAATACAAACATAAAAATAAACACAGTTTCATGTACTTTTTTATTGACTGACATAAGGACAAGTCAAGTATGTTTGTTTAGCCATCTGTGAAAAAAATGGGCAACAAATGTCATTTATACATAGATTTTCTTTATCTCCCATCATTATCTATTGATACTTATGTAAACACACTTGTGAGTGCAAAGGAGTAGTTAGTTTACTTTGTAAACATGACCACTGAGTAAACTCAGGGATATTGCAGCTTTTGACATCTGAATGTAAAAGTTGAATAGTGAAATACGAGAGATAACAGTAACGAACATTTATTACAGTCAGTTTATCCCACTAGATGTCTGTGTCACTAACACATAACAACACATTCAAAGCCACAAAGTTCAGCAGGTGAATTCTTAAGATGATTTAATTCACATTTCTGTCACTAACAGCTTTCCTGATCTACTGAATCAAGAGACAAAATTTTCAAAACACACACAGTTGCACACTTACCCGTATAGGCCAGTTGCTCTCTAGGTATGTGCTGTGAATCTAGAGAAAGACAAATATACTATGAGAAATACAAGATACTCAACTATCCTTCATATCCATTAAACTATGTGAAAACAGACCAAGATCATCATCTAACATGATGTAATACAACACGATGCTTTAAGATTACTTAATCATAGATATATGGCGTGGATGCAACCTGTTGAAATGCAATGTATATGCACTGTAGTATTGTATTAAATAATAATAGTAATATTTGTGAGGTTTGACTGTTTGGACATATGATGACATCACTGAAGCCTGTAGGAAATTGTGATTGGTATTTTTCAGACATTTTGAACAGGTGAATACCACTAAATATTTTAAAATGCGGGTTATCGTTATGTGAGTCCCACCTAATGATGACTGTGTGATGATTATACATCCTTACCTGGACCACGTGCCAGTGCTTGTGCCCCAGTAAAGTGCTGAGTCCCTGAGAGAGAGAGGTGTCGGGGTTGGGAGGGTGGTGCAGCGGGCTGCTGTCCCGCTGGTGCAAGTGTGTGTGCGGGTGTGTGTCAGAGGTGCTGTTGACCTGCGTGGGGTCACCGCAGGTCAGGTAAAGGCGGTCTTCACCGTGGAGCAGCACCTGCTCCTGGTTACTCTGCACAGAGGAGCGAGGAGAGAGGAGCAAACACAGCATGAATGTTTAATGTGTGTGTGCGTGTGAGTGCATTCACGAAACTGACAGAAACATTTCCTCTCACCGTGCAGGGGTTGACTGTGAGGGCGCTCTTGATGAAGTGGAACTGCAGTATGCCGGCCTGCATGGAGGAGTGAGGAGGTGCGACCATCTCCTCCTCCTGCTGCTGCTGCTCCTCCTGCCTTCTCTTCTCCTGTTTGTTAGGGAGCACCCACAGGTGGTAGCCCTCTGCTCCCCAGCTCTGGACAGGACAGAGCACAGGTCAGTCAGTATGCACGATGGTAACACAAATACAATTTACATGTCACAGGCCAAATTTACAGATGAGCCAAGAAGTCATTGTACTGTAATGAGGAAAACATATTATTCTAAAAGGGCTGGGATTAACTGAGGGAGACACAGCAATGAAGAGAAATTTGCGTTTTTTTTTTAATTACAGGGTTAAGTGGGTACTGAATCTTAACATATTTACAGCCCCTTTGCTTTTAACACTGCTAACTGATTTTCAGTCATTAATTATAATATTTCAATTTATTTAATAACCTTAAATCTCTTAAATATGCTTCGCAAATCAGCAGTTTTGTTTTATTTTTTATATGTATTCAGTGGGACAGTATTAAATAAATCCACTCACCATAGAGCTGATTTTAATAGGGTCCTTCTTGGTTCCATCAGAACGATACCTGAGGGGAGGATGCAAATAATACAAAGATATTTTTTAAAAACGCCGATGTGAACCTGCACTAAATGAGGCGTGCATGAGTGCATTTGAGTGGCCACCTACGCAAAGTCCTCTCCCAGAGTGCAGATGAGGTGAGCTCCAAAAACACTCCACAGCGATAGGCCGCCACACTCCCATGTCACCATGGCAACACTGTAGTCAGGTGACCAGCATATGAGCTTGACTGGTCCAGTTTTGTTGTAGATGTCTAAATGGAAAACAGAACAGATATTAAAATAAAAAACTTGACTTGTAGTCCTGTTTTGAAAAATACAGATGTTTGCAAATGATGCTCTGCAGTAGCTGATGCCATTATAGACCTTCCTTCCATGTGCAAGCTGGCTGCAAAATAGTCTGTTTTGTTCTAACTAGTCAAGGCTTTATGGAGGATGGCTTTCTGTGTTAGAAACTATTTGTGTTCACTTTACAGACAATAGGATTTCTGTGATTTAAGCATTTTTAAATACCTTTTTAACACAGAAAATGCAATTCAATACCCATTTCATAAGCAGTTTGGCTAGTATAAAAGTAGCATTGAAAACCAGTGTGGATGATGAGGGCTTGAATAATTTATTAATATTATCATCATCTCATTTTTTTCAGTAAATAACAATAGTTCCTACTGATTTATTAATAAACTCAATGGAACGAAAACCCAGACAGGAAATGGAGGGAAGGAACAACCCATTTAAAATAATTAACCAAAGTAATTCAATTACTTTTTTGCTAATAATAACACCTGTCCAATGAGATGATGAGCTTCCAATCTTCCAAACAAGTGTACTATCCCTTCTGTGGGTGGCAGCAGGGACAGCACATGCTACAGATCCAACAGTACTGACTGAAACTCCACAGATATTTTTTATTACATTTTAATACCTTCTAAGGTTGTTGTTAAGGAAACTAAATTCCTCTGAGTGCAAGTTGTGATGGGCCTACATGACAGGTTCTCCACTAGGGGGAGCTCTGGCTTTAGATCCCCTTGTAGGAGACTGAAACAGATGTGAACTGAGGGGAACGGAGGGGAAACGCAGGCATGTGCACCCAGGAGAGAGACAGTTGAAAGAATGCAAATTATCTCAAAGAGGAATTTGTGCAGGGGTGTGACACAAAGAGGCAGAGGAAGAGAAGACGGAGACAAAGGGAAAGGGGAAAGAAGGAAAAAAAGTGATGGGAATCATATTGGTGATACCTGGGTAGTGTTTCGGGGTGAGCTCCAGTTTGTGGGAGAGCTGCATGGATCCTGTCGTGGTGTCTATCACATACACCAGCACTGATCCGCTGTAATGAAAACAAAGACATTTTTACACTCAAAGTTGTTTCCTGTGACAGTGTGAGTATTCAGCCACAGTTACTTCAAGAACCTGAAAGCTGCCTCAGTGCAACTAACCTGGGGCTGTGACTTAAAGCAATCGCTCCTAGAAAACACATCTTTACTCTAAACTGCTTTTATTTCTGCAGGTGTCTTCATACATTCATATGAATACACACAAGCACAACACACTTATCAATGTCATCATTTATGTTGTGTGTTTGTAATTGATTAGTCAGATGCTTAAATCTAATTTCTTCAGCTGTCCCTACCGTTAAGTTAACCTCTTGCTCAGGGTAAACATCACAGCCATCTATATCAGTATCAACAATGCTGATCGAGAAGGGCATTTTCAAGAATGCCAAAAAAGTTTCTCTTGTCTGCAAAAAAAACGCAACACTACATAAGGCGCTGCAACACTGTGTGTGCCCATGTTGTTTCACAGAGGTACAAAACACAGAACAACTTGTAGGAAAAGATGATGATGGGAGAGTAGGGAGCAAAGAGATAGACGAATTCCTGCCAACCCGGCAGATTGCACAAGCACACACTAGGTAGGCTTCAGCAAACACAAACTGACAGATTCTCACACTGGACACACACCACATGGACAACAATCAATCTCTGTTAACACACAGTTGCAAACAAACACAGGCCAAAGTTTTCTTCCCATCGCTGTACTGCAAAGATACGGACAGAGAGGCAGTTGCACACACGTACCTGGCACAGCCAAAGGCCATCAGTCTGTACTTGTTGTTGACAGCCACACAGGTACCATCAGTCACGTCTGCTGCCCAGACGCCCTGCAGCTGCTGGACACACACACATGGACATCACTAACATTACATGTAACTTTAAAATGTTTAATTAAGTCTTGATGAAACTCTACAGCAGAGAATAAACATAAATTATCTGCCGACAGCTTGGTCACGATTTTAATATGAGATTTAAATCTGGACACATTTATATCGTCATGGTGACTTCAACACCCACTTTCCACTTTCAAGAACATAATTTCAAGCCAAAATCTCAGAACAACGTGTTAATGGTGAGCTCTATTTGCCCTTTTGGATATGAAAAGAAATATCATCAAAGCAGTCGCTGCTGTTTAAATCCTGCCAAGATAAAGCAATAGCCGCAATGCCTGGATTGCATCATATTATCATGATATTAAAAATATTGTGCTGCACAATAATTAAATTCTTAAAACCTTTTGACCCGAATGTGTTGCATCATCAGGTTGGATAACTGTTCTCTGTAAGTGGCTCGGTATGTCTCTTTTAGGAAATGGTTTCTCATGCCTCTCAACAATACTGAAACCGGGAAGGACAAAGAGAGCTCTCTCTTCTTAAATTTCCTAAAACTTGGTAAACACAAAAAGGGAACACAGTTTGTTCACTTTAACTTTATCTGTTCCTTCATACATGTTTTCACACACAAACACTGCAGACTGTGGTTGGGTAATTCAATTATCTTCTTCAAAACAAGTTGCAAAAACAAAGGAAGGAAGGAAACTCATCATAAAAACATAAAAACTGAGTAGTTTTTTCTGTTAAAATATGTGGCTGGTGTATCTCTTATTATGGGGGACATCAGCAGTGTGTGTCTGCGAGTATTCTTACATCTGCAGTGATAGTGTTGCTGAGGGGTGTGATAAAGCCCAAGCGTCCGTCACTCAGTACCACAGCGAAGCCGTCCAGGGTCATACAATACTCCATACAACGGATATACACTCCCTCCAGATCCAGAGATGGACCACCTATGTAAACACACACAGTGGAAGTATTTAATCCAACATAAAGACTGGAGCTGAAGTTGAGCAAGACATTGAAGATGTGGGCCAAGATGTGTGCTTTTAGGATTATAATGAGGTTTAAGGATAATTCAAATTTGAAGTCAACTTGCTACTTATAATGTATTTCTGAGCGTTAATGGGTGATTGGAAACTTTTGTTTACAGCCAACTCTGATCGAATCTGCCCTCTTCCCTTGAGTTTAAAAGGTGGACATGAGTTTTCTCTAACCTCGAGCAGACTGCAGGTCTAACGAGAACGGGATCGTGGTGAGGCAGATGGCCTTGCGTCCGTTGCTGCCGAGCCCGTCCCAGTGCAGCACGTGGAGGTAGCCGTCTGCGGTGCATACCAGTAAATCCTCCTGGAGGGACTGCAGGCTGGGTGGGAAGAGGAAGAAACGCAAAAGAGATGATCACTGAGTTAAAAAAAAAAAACTGTGGAGGAGGCAGTAAAAGGAAACAGGCAAGGGCGGGAGGTAGGAAGGGTGGGAACAAGATAACACACAGCAGAGTGTTAGACAACAGTGGGGCAGTCATCAGCCAGCTGTGCCCTCTGAGTGAAGTCTGAAAGTTTTACTGGCCAGCTGTGATGAGGCCACATAGCTGACCGTGCCAAGTCTCACTGTCTTCTTATACACAAAAGGAACAAACAACAGTGTGTCTATATATGTGTGTGTGTGTGTGTGTGTACGTATGTGCTTAAAGCGCTTCATTGTCTAACAGTATGAGAGGTCAAAGACTGAAGATGGCACAATGGGACGACCGAGAGGAGAAAAGTGAAAGTCAGACAGAGAGAGAAACAGAGGGAAGTTAAACGCAGTGGGCCTTCGCTGTGGAGGAGGCGACGGCTTTTGCTGTAGTTTCACAGCAGGAGACACCCACTCATCTCCTGCACAATCAAGCTGTGCCTGTGAAATGCCAAGAGAGCGTTCGCATTCAGACGGCTACCCTGTAATCTCTGTCAGATGCGCTCAGCGGAGGAGATGTGACAGATGAACACGGGGACATGAAAGACGGGGACAGTATAAACACAAGATAAACAAAAATATGAACAAAAAAAAAGTTGAGCGGAAAAGTGGTGGCGTGACAGCTCTTCTCACTCAGCAAACAAAGAAATCAAGTTGAAAGATGTGGGGGAGATAATGGGGAAGGTGAAAAACTACAAGAAGAAAGACACTAAAAAAGGACTGAAATTAGCAAAGACTGAATCACCCACAAAGCAGAGACATGGAGGCAGTCGACACAGGCTCTTATCTCACAGACAGTGTTGGTCCTTGGACTTTGGTTGTTTTTATCTCATCAATCATAATATAAATTATTATAAATCATTACTGGGATTATTATGTTTTGGAAATCCTCATTCAAATAACAAGCTTCTATGGCAAAACTGAAAAATTTGTTAATAGTTTACCTATGAAGCTTATAAAAGGTATGCAATAAAATTAAGAAAATGCATAAGTTGAACTTGAAAATGGATGATACTGACTTAAAAATCTAAGTAGAAGTATAGTAATCAGGTACATAACAGGCCATTAACAAACCAAGACATAAAATCATCAGAGTACCCAAACTCTCTGGCATTCATTTGAAGACTGTCTGAATACTCCATCCAGCTAACAGTGGAATCAAAACTCTTCCCTCTGTCATCCTTTCCTTTCATCAATCATCACTAAATCCTTCCACCCACCTCTATTCAGCTGCCCATCACTCTCCTCCCTCAGCACCTCCCCTCCGCTGCTGCAGACTCATGAGTTTCTCTCTGCAGGCCTCACTGTTTACAACTGACAGAGTGAAGGAGCTTAACTTCCCACCAGCACTCCGCCGTCTCTCACTGCCAATGCTGACTTTCCATGAGCGCTGCACACTCCCGCGCTCAGCCAAATGCCCTTCACAGCAGCACAAAGTTTTAACAACTCCAGCAACGGGGAAAATTCTTGAAATATCCACTTGTGAACTGCATTAGCAAAACAATGAAATTCTTACGTCAATCTGTTGGGTTGGTGTAGGCTGCAAGCTAAGGAATGTGCATTATGCCAACAGATACTGAACGGCACACCTCTGTCAAGAAAAACATTACTGTGTTTTGACATACTTTTAATAGAGGGAGTAATTAAGACTTTAGATTAGTGGGAGGGTTAAAAATCAAAATGACCAACAGTCCTCTCTCATACTTCACAGGAAGCACTTGCATTAAGACACACAGAGAGCATGTCTTTTGGTGGTTCCTGTAAGCGTCAGTGTGTCTGCCTTTGTGAATGTGAGCTGGGCTATAAAATGAGGGGTAGACAGGCAGGTAGACGCAACAAGAGAGCAGGACAAATTACCACAAAGACATAAAAGGGCATAAAAGGCTTCCTACCTGGTGATGGGGGCCTCCAGATCCACAGGCTTCTTCATCTCTAAAGACAGAGCCGGGGCACATTGTTCCTCCTTATAACCTGGGGTCACCTTCACGCGAGGACTTCCTCTGTACGAACACACAAATACATCAACACAATATAAGACATATTACTTTTGTGTGAGGAAATCCCACATGCTACACTTTTTCCTTCTTCTTTTTTTTTTAAACTTCACTAAATACGTCCTGACATGTCCGACCTCTGCTGGTATGCTGTCTAGGAATGTGAAACACAAACACATCCATGTACGCAGTAGATACAACGACATACAGACACAACATGTACACACAAGACGTGGGTGTATCATACAAAGAAATGGAGGGATTAGTACAGGAAGCACACAAATACCCCTATGGGCATACTTTTGAGTACTATCAGGGCCTTCCCACAGAAATGAAGGCTGCCGAAGGAGAACATTAATCCTGTGCAGTCTGGGAGGTGGATATTACAAACCAAATAAGGCTGTTACTTTGTGACGTCCACATATTTTTGTACTGCGTTTGTGATATTAACAATTCAGTGAAAGCTGCAAAGGTTGCTAGCTTTACTTTCACCTGCCTGCTTGAAACACCCATATAACCACAGGAGATTATTTATGACATATTTGGTCATGAGCAAACATGACATCACATGAGAGGATTTAGCAGTAAAGCGCTCTTGTATTTCTACTAGCACTGATTGCCAGCTGCAAAGGTGCCTGCTGATTGCCAACGACACTCAGACTATTTCACACTATAACGAGGGCCACGGCATGTCTCGAGCAAGAAAATTTTAAAGAAATTGAAATAAAGCTGTTGATGCTGTGTACACGTCAATTAAAATTTGTGGTGTCAATTTTCCAGAACTGTTTATGCTTTTGTGGAAAGCCACTATAGACAAGGCCATATTATACTGATCTATGTTAACCTCGAAAGACTATTGTCCAAAGGAAGAGTACCAACAAACACCAAAGCAAAGGAAAGTACCAAGAAGTACTTATGTATTTGTCATGTAGTGATGTCTTAAGGTTGATATCTTAGAAAAAGGGATAACAAAAAAAATGTCCAAAATAAACAAAAATTCTGATATCATTAAAAAGACTTGAAAGTTACTCATAATGAAATAGTCATGACATAACTCTGAATCCACTAAAAATAAAATAAGGCAGAAAAAGATTATTCTAGTCACCAATAAAAACCACACCCAAGATACCTAAAAAGAGAGAAAGGGGGCATGGTTAGACATACCTCCAGGCATAAACACACCTACAACCTACAATATAAAAGGCAATGTTCGGTGGATGCTAACTCAGTTCATCTTCAGGACAGCTCGGGCTTTGAACTCTCTGTTGAAGAATGAAGCTCTCAGGACTTAACTTTGCTGGACTGCAGTGCTTATTTGACTGCATTTTCCTCAGAGGAAGATTTGAACACTAAGACTTTGAGTCTGGTCCTGCCTGAGCCTCTGCACCTTACTCTTTATTCTCAGTCTCCTACTGGCCCTCGCCTGGGTCTACAGTCCAGCTTGAAAAATCCACATCGTAATGAAATAATTTTAAAAAAAGATGTGGAGCATTGTTTTGTTTCTTTCCCAGCAGACAGGTAACATTCAAGACCAATTCAGTCCAACATGCATAACAATGACGGTTAAATGGCTCTTTAAGGGACAAATGACTCGTTGATGGCGGAGCCTCTCTTCAGGCTACAGCTTTGCCCTTCTCACTGTACCAAAGCATTTGTATCACAATGTGTGTGAGTTTGTATGCGTGCTGTACTCACTTTGGATAGACGGGCTGATAGAGGTACTTGTCATCTCCTCCACCCAGCACGTCAAACAAGAGGATGTAGCCTTTGGCAGTCTAAAAAACAGGAACAGAGAGAGAGAGGACCATCATGAAAAAATACATACATATAAATAGTTGCTCAGCCACTGCTTTATAATCAGGATGAGAAATGAAAAGAGAAGTGCCAGACACTGAGGACACATAAATAATTGGAAAAATGTTTTAGAGAGACACAAAGTGGGGAGAAACTGTTAAAATGAATAGGGATGCGAGTGGAAATTTAAAAGTCAAATTTAATTTCATTATCTGAATGCCATCACACAATTTGCAAAGTCACTCAGTGCCTTTTTCAGGCAGCCAGAGAGAGAAATAATGAGGACAGGAGGGTAGATAAAGGGTCTGTGAGTAAACAAACATCATCTGTTGCCATCACAGAGGACAGAGAAAGGAGAGACTGTGCTTATGGCTGCATATGGTGTATTAGGCTGCATTCGGATTGAAAACAGTACTTCAAACACAGCCCGATATATATGTAGATGTAGGTCTAAATTACTGATGCGGTTACTTTAGTTAATTATGGTGCAGATTTGACAGCACCTACAGGTGCAGATTCACGAAACTGCAGTCGATGTAATGCAATGATTTTGGCTGGCAACTTCACATGGATTACAGTGATAAAACAGGACCTTCTAATCATGCCGAGTACCTCAAGAAAACACAATTCACACCTCCATTGTTTAACAAACTATTACGATATGGCTTGCCAAAGACAGTCAGTAAGGAGTCTTGATGAGTATTTTAGCGTATTTTCATATTAATCTTTTGTCTGTATTTCATTTCTGTGAGATATAATCCTTTTTGGAACACCACTACTGTCATAAGATATTTGTATGCACAGGAAATGAGGCTTGACATTTTCCCGCACTGCACAATCCTGAACAGGCTGAACTGCCAGCTGGTCATTTTGAAAACTGAATTGATATTGGCTAAAAAAAATTGATTTATACAAGTCTATTCAGGCTATCATGGTGGACCGACATCAGCTTATTCATTATATATGTGTATCTGAACTGCTGCTGTTACTGATAATGGAGCTCCGAGACGTCTGCCAGCATTTTAAAACACTCCAATGCACCATGCTGCATTCTGTGGAGAAGTTCACAGTATCTACTATGTCAAAATATTAATAAGTACAACACTTGGATGTGAGTACAATGATATGGCAGTGCCTTTTTCCACAGCTGCACACACACACACACACGCAGACGCAGAGTGCTGTCAGGGTAACTGCTGAAATCGAGTCTGTAGCCTGAAACATAACACGAAACCTGATCTGAACTCTACTGTCAGCAGTAACGTGTGATGGTTTTCTGCAATGCCTGTACATGAGGAAAGACTTCTGCACTGCTGTAGAACCATCTGGAACCAGAGTGATTTACTGATTTTTGCAGAGTTTTATTCACTTCACTGTATGTAAAGTGACGTTTTGTTCATAGTTACACTGAAGTAACCCTTGACTTTTCTGGTGCAGTGACAGTGTTGTTCGTAGCAGGCCAACACGTCACCATAGCAATGAAAAAATCCAAACCATAGAAAGGGGGAAGCCAGCGGCAACATGAAGCTGGTCTTGAAAAAGAGCAGCCACAGCCAGAGAGAGCACAAGGCCAAACAGAGGCCTGCTAAACCCATCAACGCTCCTGGAGACCCACAAAGCTGTGGATGAGCTACAAAAAGGGGAAAAAAAATCGAACTGTCAACACTCCAACATGCGGGATACTGACTTAAGAAAGATATGAATAGTTTAATTATTTGTCTTATGTGGTCTTGTTTTTTAAGACAAAAACAAATGTGCCTTCAATCCTTAAAATGTTGCACACCTCAATGTGAAAAAAAAGGCAAAACATATCACTTATGGATGTATGTAATTGTGTGGATTGACAACATGAACAGTAGAAACAACAATAGCTGGGATTGTGGTAATTTCGAAGAATTATACAAAAGATGTGGCAAAATGTTCAATGCTTCTTCTCCGACACAAAACTTTTATGCAAACACTGCTGTTTAAATATTTGCTGAGGCAGAGCGCGGCGACAGAGCCAGCACACAGCAGCCAACCAACAGCCGCTCAGATCCAGATGTGGTGAACTGAACCACGGAGCTACCGTCACACTGTATTATATTACCAGGAAATATTGACATACTTCATCTGCTCAACACAAGTGATACGCTACATGCATGCACAACATGCCCATCTTCAAAAGACATAATTTACGTAAATCACAAGCTGCTCTGCAGACGTGTCGTCCGCGTGTGACACAAATAATTGATTATGAACAGTCCATGTCATCATCTTAAACAGTTTACATTACTGAGTAAGTGCATCAAAGTGAGATTAGAGACACATTCAATGTTACGCTGACTTTACGGTGTTGAGAAAAGTCACTGTGTACTGAGGCAGAAGGGATAAAATAGCCACTTCATCATATTCATGCTACGCACTATATATAGTTGAAGATGATCACAGTAGGACACAGTCTCATTACAACGACCTACTTAGTTATTATAGCCTAACATGGTCACACGGTCCACATACGCATTCAGATGAGCAGTCAGAGAGCGCACACCTCTGACATGGAAACAAAATTCTCCATATTTGTTGTTGACAAAAGGAAATGTTTAAGATCTTTTAAATAACATCTCGTTCCAGATCTGTATCAAAATAGATATGAGATTTGTAGACACACAAAATATCTAATAGATAAATAAATACTCAAGTCAGAGTGCAAATACAAGAAAGTATATGTACTCCATTACAAGGGATAGTTCTACTTATTAAATGTAGAGAAGTATTATCTGCAAATATATATATTTAGAGTGTCAAAATTAAAATGATTGACTAAATTCTTTCATACATTAATACTAATGCATCAACGAATAAAATGTATTTTACTGTTGTAGCTGGCTGAGGTGAAAATAGTTCATATTCTTTAGACACAGGCAGGCAGTTTAGTTCATTGTTTCCCAACCGAAGAGTCACTAAACAAATCTGAAGGATCTTTAGATGATTAATGGGGGAGGGGGGAAAAGTTCTGTTGCATAAACCTGTTTTCAGTCTTTGCTTTTTTGTAAAAGACATGATGAGGTTACTCCTTTGAATATAAAAAGTTATTTAAATGAAACCATCTGAGATATTTAGAGGGGAAATAACTCAGTGGAGGCATTAACACAATACATCGAAACAGACACTGTTTTATGTGAGGGGTTACGAGCCAAATGGTTGGGAATCACTGGTTTAATCTTAACAAAGTGTCACATTTTATTATGCCAAATTTCAATCTGATAAATGAGTAGTAATTCTATCTCTCAAATAAATGTAGTGCAGTAAAAAGCACAGTGCTTAACTCTGAATATAGTGGGATAGATCACATAAAAAAAATCACCTAAGTACAGTTAAGTTCTTGAGTAAATCTACATACAGCTCATTTCAACTTCATTTACAACCATCATTAGCATTTGGGGAGGTGTCTGGTGTTGTACAACAGCAATGAAGCCGCAAAAGGAAGAGCACATCGGCCAGCAGAAACGCAGTATCCTGCATACATGAATTTATAAGATAGTCAGAAAGTTCACATGGTAACTTTGAAGTCCTGTCAATGTGAAGTTTTCTATCCCAGGAGTCCCCCACAACTCCAATTCAGACAAGTCTTCCTGCCTATAAGGGGGGCCTTGTGGGCTCTGAAAGGAAATGTGAGTGTGACTAGCTTGCTACTGTACTTCAAAAGCACGTCAATTACAGGAGGCAGGGAATCTCAGCGAAGTCTCAAAGATGGGAGGGGGAGGGGGAAACTATTTCGGCCCTTTCATGTGTAGTTTGATCACACTAGATACATGAAAGCATTCACACAGCCATTCATCTTTTCACGGGACTATGATTGGGTTTACTTCGACTCATCTCGTCAGAGACGTGAAAAACTGTGGATGAAAGGAACGGGAGATAAAGGGAGAGGGCCACAGCGGAGATGTGCCCCACGTCTCCGGGACTCCTGGTATGTTCACACATGCAGAAATAACGAGACAGGAAGAGGCAGGACGCCGGCCATTGTCAACTAAGGCGCAATAAACAGGCAGGTAGTGAGATTCAAAAGGCGAAACGCGCCCGGCAGCTCAGTGTGGGGGGAAGTTCACAAAGTTTAGTCTTTATCTCCTCTGACAAATGGGAGCGGAAAGAAAAAGCTGCAGCTACTGAACCAGTCGGTGGTACTCTCAGGAGTCTTTCGTGTGCTTGAAAAATAGGATGCATCTACAGGCGAGTGATGCCAGCACCAGCCCGGCTCCCACTGCAGTCACAGGACTGCAATGGCAATCAGTCCACTCCTCTACAAACCACACTGTACATACAAGCGACTAAAACAATTTGTCAAGGGGTAATTTGTTTTAAACATATAATCAATAAACCTTGTTTCCTCTGCCATGTGTACACCTGAGTAGGTGTTTTTACCAGATTTTCACAAGTAAAAAACATAAGCAACGGCTGGGTAATGCACTGTTGAGACAATACAACAGCAGGACAGAGGGACATATCATTTCATGCCTGTGAGAACATGAATATAAAATACAATATGAGTCTGACTATAGTTAAACAGAAGGTCAAATTAGGACACGTGCAGGAAAAAAAAAAGATCCAAGCATAAGGTCTGTGGTGATTCACAAAAAATGTCAGCTATGGTTAAATACTTAAAAGGCTGATCAAGTTTCAGAATAACCTGCAGTAGATGTCCTGCAATAAACCCGGTTTCTCCTAATAACTTGGCGTCTTGTGGAACATATACATTCTCAGTAATCGGGATATTGAAGGCACATAACAGATGATACTGTTCAACAGCGCGAGAAAGGGCTTTTGCTCTAATCATGTAACGCTGCCTCTTCCTCGGCTGGCACGACTTGATGCTGCATTTTAAAAAAATGAGAACGTCAAAGGTTTGGCTTCACATTGCTGTGCAAAAAAAAAAAAAAAAAAAGAAATGAGGAGGAAGAAGCCAAATGATAACTACTCTTGTTCAGGCTTGCAAGCAGAATGAAGCACGGTGGTTTCTGCTGGAAAAGAGCAAGTCAGCAGAAAACTGTACATCAAGCAAGAGTGTACCGAGGCCTCTCTTCTGCATGTTTAAGCAAGCTCCTGAGGTCCCCACACACACACACACACTCACACAGGCTTGCGGATATCTGCCATGGTTCACTGAAATTAAGTACAATTTCAATGTGACCACTCACACAATTTACAGATATTAGACACTGGAGGCTTAAAACACATTGAACAGAAATGTGAGAAAACCACCCAAACTAAACATCAAGGCAGATGTGTTTTGCAGGGAAACAGCAGCTACCAGCATGGATTTTAAACAAGTATAAACAGAGTATAAGCATGCAGTGGCAGACGCAGATGCAGATGTATGCATCTGTAACTGCAGTTTATGCAACTCTAGTCTTACCAAATGTGGCTTGGAAGCGCACAGCTGTCAGGCGCTCCTGACTAAAGCATGAGGATACTGAAGAGATCTGATCCACATCTCCGTGGGTTTATTAAGTTTATTATTCCTTAAGAGTTTTACACAGGAGTGAGGAGGAAAGCAAAGGACTGGGAGCAAGACAGCCAAAGTGCATCGGCAAAGGAAACTCATTAAATCCAACAACAACACAGGAAAAACATAACAAAGGAGAGTCTCTTTTTAGATCCTCCAAGACAAGATCAAGCTGATAAAACATTACTGTCCCTTTCCAACAGGACAAAATTGACCAGTTATCATGGAGGGGGAGGCCACAACACAGCATGGAAAGTAAGAAGTAAACACTCCTCTGATGCAGTCTCAACAAAATGATGTTTATTGCAGAGCTAAAGTATCCTCCTGCTATCCTGGATGTGTGTGTGCGCAATAGAGATAAGATAGAAAGCTGAGGGATGCGTTTGTTTACAAAAACATAAAATGCTGCCGAAAATGTTGACTGTGCAATCTTAGGAGTCTGCTTCGCATTTTTAAACAGTTTTTCACCCTGTTGACTCCAGCGGAACAAGCAAAAGTATCAGTAAAGTATTTGCATATTTGAGTTTACTACTCTTTCACCTAAGAGATTTTTTCTTTTCATCTAAAATATTAGTAATATGTGCTTGTATATATGTGGAAATATGCCTGCGGTATTGAAAACAGTCCCAAATTCTCTTTCACCGGAGAAGACTTTGGTGGAAACACTTTCCTGAGCATTGGTGAGCGAGAGGCTAAAAACAGAGAGGGAACATTTTGGCCTCGGACAGATCCCAAAACACACACAAGAAGAGTTAAACGCTTAAAAGTATTTCCCCTGTTTAAAGAACTCCATCCTTTCTTGACTTCTGCCACACACAAAAAAACTCCACCCCTCTCGCTCTGTCAATTAACTTACCAGTTTTTTTTCTTACACTCACACACACACACACAGCTAAAGATAGTCCTTGCCATGGTTTAGGAGGGTGATTACGTTAGCCCCGAGGTCTGCAGGGTGTGTGAGCAGCCAAACATCTGGGAAACAGCTGGTAGTTGAAGTGAGGACTACTGCCTGGGCAACGCTCGCCTTTATTGTTCTGCTCCCCCCGACTTCTCCAAGTCTGCTCGCCCTGTAATTAAACTACAATGCTAATGAGGGTGAGAAGAGTTATGGCTTCTTGGAGATGAAAATTAGGCAGCCAATCAAACTGACACACTGCCTGTGAATAATTTGCATGGACTTGAAATGCAAGACATGAATGTCATCGTAACCTTTTGGGATGGAAAAACTCAACACGTTAAATGGCTGGAGTATTTATGCTGTAAAATTACCAACGTCGTGATGATTAACGGTGGTTGTGTGACAGACTGACTGGTCTGCTCCACAAATCGAGCAGCACCTGATCTACTGAAGGTGTACAGGCTGTTCATAACGTCTCTTTCTAAATGTTTAACATTCACCTGGTTTATTTCCCCCTGCAGCAGATGTGCTAGGTGTGTGGACTGAGTGCAGTTAGCTTTGTTTGATCTAAACAAACTTTTTATACCTTTTAACTAGACAACACCTCACATTGCTATTTCCACACTGTTGTATGCAGAGATAACACACATTCACCATTTCAAAGGCAGCTATAAAATTCAGTTTTCTTCTTATTCAGCAGACTACAACCTTAAATTAAAAACCAAAATGGAATGTAAATAACATGACAAGAAATGACAATGACAATTTGAATTTCTTGCTCCCCTTTGCCTGAATGTTAAGGGTTGAGAATGCAATACAAATGTTCAAAATAAGAGTGCCCTGAAGTAAAAAGGAGCAGCTACTTATCAGTACATCTTAGCCTGTCTCATATCTATACTGTTGTTTCACAGTTAGCAAACTCTTGTCCTGAATGTTTCCTGTATCAGAGGAAGTGCACGCGGCAAAACAAATAGATCCAAAGAAGGGAAAGTACAAACATGACAGAAAACAAGTACACTTCCTCCTAGAGGGCATATCAAATTTGATTAAATGAAATGATTAAAGTTAATTGTCGGGGACTAAAGGATAATTATGAAAGCTTTATTGTAAATAAAGCCGCGGCTCACATTTAGATGGCAACACGGCAAGAGAGGTTTCTGCTGCACATTACATACAGTTTGTGGTTGTTCCAGTAAAAAAAAAAAAAAAATTTCCGCATAAATGAATTCTTTGAATGCATTTCACTCAAACACACACACACACGGTAAAGCCTGTCCTCTTCACATTGAGATTTGATATTTTTCACCGCTCACGAGTCAGAGTCATGTTTGCAGAGCCCAGGAAGTGCACGAGCGAGCGTGTCCTGGTATTTTTAACTCCTCCACCTGCTCCCTGTTGTGTTTGGCCGGGTGGGCCTGGGACCGAGCCTGACTTAGTGCTTTCCCAGACACATTCACAGCATTCATTCATGTGTACTTTGGCTTCACGAAAGAGGCAGCGCTGAAAGGAAATACTGAGAGGATGGGGCCTGGGGGGTGAAGGGCAGAGACAGCAGTGACAGACACGAAGAGGCCAAGAGGTCGTCATGCTAACGTCTTCTGACAAGTCATGTTTTCACTATTTCAAATTCAACCTGCCATTTTTTTGTTGACGTAAACTGGAAGTTAGATCATTTGCGTGACCCCAGCAGAGACTTACGCCCTTAATTCCTCAGCTGTTTCTCCACACAATCTGTATTTCTGCTTCACTATCTAGACTGTCTTTGTCCACTTCTGCTTTCAACGCTCTAAATTTCAAATGGACTATAAACCAGTGTATGTGTGTGTGTGTTGTATCCCCTTTAAAACGCGATACAGCATACTCAGCAGAAAGGCTGTTTTGGGAGAAACATGTACTGCCCTCTGCC
>JAOXYL010000042.1:14733468-14756199 GCA_028564955.1 Terapon puta | reverse complement strand
AAAAACTCAATAGTTGGGACACTCGTAAGTCAAGGTACCACTGTACCTTTGTGAAAAGGAATAAGCTGATGAAACTGAGTGGCCAATGTTTACAGTTTACAAAGGGTTTGAATGTTACTGTGTCTGTATAAAAAGAAAATATCTGCCTCTATAAGTCATGAAGGGATTTTTTCATACATTTTATATGCAGATTTTTTGTTCAAAAATAAGCTGCACTTGGAAGCCAACTGAGGAGAGGAACTCTACCGGTTTAAAGGACTTATTCTGTTTTTCATCCATATTTTGTATCAGCTGTGTGCAGAAATGTACATATTGATGCTTTATTGTATGATCATATAGTCTGATTTATAGTATGATCACAAACACTATTTCTATAGTCCAAATTAGGAAGCACAGGGCAGTTAGGTTAAGTCATGTGTGATTCCACCAAAAATGCTCTCTTTTGCTGCACATGTGCAACGACAGCTGTTACAGCGAGAATCTTGCAGAAATGTGAGTAAATGACAAAGCGAGACAGTTGTGTTTTGCACCCGCTGCAACACTTACTGTTAGTATCTTGGGGGTCTCTCAGCCATGTAGGCATTCAAGATGCAGAGACTGTGGTGGTACTTTCTGTTATAGAAACATGCAACTGCTCACCCCCACTTCACTTAGTATGCAAACTGCTACACATACGCCTGTACCGAATTGGCCCTCACACTCTGGACTTCAGAGGAAGTCTTCTCCTCCCACGTCGCCGCACTGGTTCATTTTAAGTGTCCGTGTCATGCACAGACCACAACACGTAGTGCCTCGCATTCTCAGCTCGCTGTCTGCCTTCACATAGTCAGTTTCACTTGTGTTTCCCACAGCAAGGAGAAGGTCTGCTGTTAGCTTTTTGGCAGATTGTTCAAAATTGGGAGCCACAATGGATTTGGTATTGCAAATTTTATTTATTTATTTTTTGCTAATACATAACAAAGACAGTATTATATTTGTTTAATCTAAAGAGACTTAACATATGTTCGACTTTGACAGTTAAGCTAAGTAATGACAATGACACTGATACATATCTGAAGAGCCTGTGTCATGTTTTGTTTTTCAGCCTCTTGACCTGTGCAGCCGCGCTCTCATCATATCTGAGGAGATGATACTGCATGAGAGCAAGCACCACTCTCTCAAGGTAAGTTAATGATGTTCAAATGTGGAGTAAAGATATCGCTATCATGCGTTATAACTATTATGCGTGTGCATCTTTTTCACAGTCACACAGTCATGCATAGTCATTTCGAAACTTACCCAAGATTTCTGTGTGTGTCAGCCATGCGTTCGCTTTGTGCAAGAAGCTCCATCCTGTAGCTTTTAAGTATCCTGCACAGGGGTTATGGTTGTTGTTAACTGAAGAACACCCATAACTTTAAGTGGGATATGATCCAAAACTAATCTGATCCAATGGAACAGCTGCACAAATTGTACTTAGAGGACGCAGGATTGGATGTTGTTGATTTGAAGGAGGAAGAGACACATTTTCTTTTTGCTCTGTCAAAGAGTTTGATAATTGGATCATGGCGGAAAGACTAAATCCCTCCTCTCCCTTCTCCTCTCCTCTTAAAATTACAGGAGACAAGCAGGCTAGTGGCAAACATTTTGTTGGTTTGTCACAGCCCGTAATGTGGTTTATTTATGTGGCCAAAATGAAAGTGACAGTCCGTTTCCTCAGTGTGCATCTGAAGTCAAAACCCATGTGTGTTTTAGCTCTATGGATGTACATAGAAAGGGGGGAACGAGAGGGGAGCAGCATCTTGAAATCAGAGGAAATGTGAGAGGAGATGTCTGATCTGCTCTGGACTATCAGGCCCGCGTCAGACAAGTAAAATAAATTATTCAAAAAAAGAGCCGAGAGACGAAGATCTGACTGACAGACACTTTCTGTATTATGGATCAAAAGAAACAGTCGCTCCTTCAGTATATATTAATGATCCCTTCACAGTATGTTAAACTCACCTTACAAGAATATTATCCCTTATAAAGGTATCTCATGTAGCATACTGTTACTGGCTTTCGTATCAAAGCTGAAGATCTTTCAGAAGTTTAAGAAATCTGAAGAATTTTTATTTTTTTGTGAATTTTGTTTGTTTTTTTTCTGTAACATGCATGAATGCAGAATTTTTTATATGCTGGTTGGGTTTAACATGCACAACATCGTTCTGCAAAGACTCTTCTGTGCACCAGGACCGGGTCTGGTAATGTAATCTTACTTCTGATAACTCAAATGAATCCTGTGAACAATGTCTGTTAGCAAAGTGCTAACAGAAATGCTAACTGTGGCCGATATTTGCTTATGTTAATCACATTAATCTACTTATATTAACTTAATGAGTATTTGCATTTCCTTGATAAACACACTTAATTGGAACCAACATGTCAGATGCAATGGTTTGCAAAAACTTTTCAAATGGTAACTCTGGGTGAACGTTTCTGACATTTGAGGTTTTATTGGAGTCAGTGTTTCGAATGAGGGAATCCCGCCTGACATTTCATTTTTATGATGTTCTTTTGGAGAAACATGTTAACCAAGTCTTTGTGATTTTTGGAGGAAAAAAAAGAAGGAGGGAAAGAGTATTGCTTTATTGAATAGAGCTCTTGCCACAGTTCATCCGTTGGCCCTGTCAGATAATCTTTGCTATGCGGTGCAGCGAAGTGCAGTGACTGCTGGCATGGAAGGTAATTCTGGTCTCTCTCTGGGGTCAGTCATAAAACAAATATTTAACAGCCAGTGTTTGTCAGGAGGGAGTTTCTCTCCACTGTGCCACTCCATACAGGCTGTTTTTAATGATCAGCCAGTGTTGTTGCAGCTTTTTGTTTTTTTAATTTTTTTTTTTTTTTTTAACCACAGGAACGTTGGCTGTTGTTCACGCAAACACATACCACTTTCATTGTAATATCTGCACATAGATAATAAGAACATTACCCACATTTGATTTAGTCCAAAGTGACATCTGGCCAAAGTGAACTTTTAGTGGATTAAATCATTTTAATACTTAAAGTGACATTTGGACGCAACAGATTTAAGTGGATTAAATCAGCTGAATACAAAATGAAGACTATAAAATTTCCTTCAATTTCCTGGGAGATTAAATTGTTCTTTGAGTTGGCAGGTGTATAGCACATATTGGTGCTGTGTGGACTGATTATATTCATTTTTGAAAAATCTGTATTATATATATAAGTATCACAACAATGGAGCATTTATCATTAAAGTAATGAGAGGAAGCCATTGTTGCAGTAAAGTACAGTAACATTATGTTCTAATATTATATTTGTGTCTGTCACAGATACTTATTATTTATCATGTATTACTTTCAGTTACACAAGTAGTAGTTTGTATGACTCAACATTTGAATTAGAATGGACACAATCGTTGCTGAAATGCTCAAAGAAAGAGAAGCACTGAGAAAGTGATTAATTAGAACACCTTGTCTTTGTCCAGCATATTGTATGTGCGCATTTTTTCTCTATGAACAACGGTCTGCTGCTTGCCTCTCATTTGGTTTGTCCTTGTTCTTCACTCTTACTTACATCCTCCTCCACCCACACACACGCACTCTAACCACATACTGGCTGCATCTGAAATACCCTCTCTGCTATCTCACCCTTCAAAGGAAGCCACGGAAGCAAAAGCATTGTCTTGAAACAGTGCCCATCTACATGAGTGACACTGTGTGCGTGTTATGTTGCATGAAGGGGCAAACTCACATGCGCAACTTTCATGCATACTTCAGGACTCTCTCCTATTTCTTTTTTAATCATCTCCTCCTTGGTGTTTTGTCCCTTTCGTCAGTAATTTTCATTTTAATGCTCCACTAACTTGGCTTTTTCCCCTCTGCAGAAGCATAACGCCAGTCACTGGCTGTCATGGCATGTTGCAAAACCCTTGATCACATGTCCAATCTGAAGTTTTTGTGTGACGAATGTGTGTGTAATTAGGTCCGAGCTGCAGTTCTGCTTCACATCGAGCCATCTTTCCGCAAACTTTCTTTGGCTGTGGGAAAATGCAGTCCAAGGCCACAAAAGCAGGCAGGCATTTAATGATCAAAAGTGTCAAGATACAACAGCCACTTATTATAACATGATGAATTGTGAGGCCGAAAAATATTATCTGACCCTGACCACTGGGCCGTATTAGACACACGTCCTCAGTGACTAACAGCGATTCAAGAATATGTATTTTTGTCGCTATAATAGAGAATTTTAAGCAACAAAAAACCAGTACAAGCATCGAAACTCAGCCAGAGTTAGATGAAAAGTAACAATATTTGATATTATTTGTGTTTGGGTTTTAAGTGCATTAATTTGTGCATTGATTTAAGCAAAGATTAGATTAGATTATTTGATATGCACACGTAAGAGTCAACATTTAAAGGTTAAAAGCAAGATGTGGCTCGATGCATGTGTATGGCCATGATTATTTAGGTGTGAACGGTGTTTCCTGTTCGAGGACGTGAGGTGACATGGGTGCTGAAAGGTGTAATTTGTTGTGTGTTAAGTGTTGCATATGTGATGTGACTGCTTTGAGGTGTAATAAAGCCTTGTGAAGTCCCGATGAAGCCCGGTAAGGCAGAAGCAACAAATCAGCACAGGTCGAATTCAGTCGTTTTCTCCCTCGAGTCTCACCTCTCTTTAAACTTCCCCTCCATTGTTTCCTTTTTCTTGTTCCTTTTTTTTTTTTTTTAACCTTCCTTCTCCATCTCTGGCCCTCTCAGGTGACCGTCTTCGTCTACAGCGACCTGATGCTGGTGACGAGAGAGGACGAGCCAGGCAGGTGTAACGTCCTTCAGAGTCCCCTGTACCTCCGACAGCTGAGGCTCCAGGACGGTACGTACGCCGAGCTGTCACCAAACTGTCACCAAACTGTAAGAAATCCTGGATGTGTCAAAATGTACCTCAGATTCATCATCCGTTTTGTGGCTGCGGAGGCACGAAGGCGCTTGAGTCGGGCCCGGTAATCAAAAGGTCACAGAGTTAATCCGGCAATAATTTCTCCTGATGAATTCTGGCAAAAATAATTAATTCTTAGTGAGCATCAATTAAAAGAGCCACATTTTTTGAGATGTCAGATGTTGAAGTTATTACAGTCTCATTCAACAATAAGTGTGTGTTTTTTTGGGTCATTCAGCACAATAGAGAGATGAAAACTTAAGGTTTACGTCCAAAGAGAACAATACATCAGCCAAAATATTAATATGTAGATATATCCTTGAACAATCACATTTGTATGTTAGCATGTTAAACTAAGTTTGCACTTTCACAGTTTGACGCTAAATAAAAAGGGGAAATACAACACTTAAACATGCAAATTACACAACTAGAAATAAACTTGCATGTGTTTGAGTACAGTGATATTTTCAGGCGAGCTCAGCCAGAGGATATTTAGAGAAAGACTGCCCGACTTCCTGTTGCTTTGTCTACTTATTTCACCTTGGTGTAAACAACCATCTCCTCTTGTAATATGGAGAGAATAGTCGGGCTGTCGAGGCCGCTCAGGGCCCGGGCAAGTCAAATAAATAGGGCTCACTGTAAATATCTGTGTTTAGAGTGGTGGGCGGGGGCAGGGGGGCAAAGTTTGGAGTCACGTTTGGGACAGAGACAGGGCAGAGGAGGTAAAAATGACGTCCATAATGCTGATGACTGATAAGTGCATGGTTAAGAAACAGTAACAAGCGGCTCAATTTAGGTCAGTTTATCATCACACTAAGCAGGCTGGATATAGACCAGAGAAAAGGCGCCGTATCTTGTGAACGCTGTGGTGCATGAGTGTCAAAACAGTGACACTAATTAGGACGTAACACTACAGAGGTAGTGTCAGGATTTTAGATCTGACTAAGCAATATAACAGGTGTCAAAATGATGTTGCCGCGGTGACATCGTCTGCTCTTTTCTCAGCAAATAATGATGTAAATGGCAACGTAATCACGTGTAGGGGGAAGATAACTGTGGCTCTCAGATCACTGATGGGTTATTAAGGTGCAAATGAATGGTGCTTTGAATAATTTCATTTGTCTGATTAAAAGAGCTGGGCCTCCAACAGGTGTCGGTGTGGCCCCACAGACCCACATCGCCCTTCTCCCAGATGTGCCAGAGCCTGACGCACCGGTGTCTTTGTTAAATATTGCAATGGTTGACATCAGCTTGACTCCTGGAATCTGCTTTTGATTTATTTTGGAACGCTTTAGTCTTTTCCATGAGTGTTACAGTGCGGACCTGCCTGTCTTCACAGTTTGTCGTCTGGCTGCAGCTGATTGTTTAATTTTCAGTCGGGATTGAGATGCACTCTCACTTACTTTTTATTTGTTGATGAAAATACCTTTTGTAAGGGCTTTTGTTATTAAAGGTTATGTTTAATTCCACAACACATATTTTTCACACGGGTTAGTCAACACTTATATACATCTGACAAGGTCTCCTTTATGGTATATCTGACTGGTTAGCACACACTATCTGCTGAGTCAGTGTGCCCAGCTTATATTATTAATTGGGGATCAACAACAGGAATATGAAAACACACACACAAAACATACAAGATGGCCTGAGCTGCTGCCCTCCCCACTGACATCGCTGGTCTCCTCTGGGCCGCTTCTGACCTCCACCCTTCACCCAAACAATTGGCGATCACTAGGGTGGAGATTTAGTTGGGTTTGTGTGTCTGTGTGTGTGTGTGTGATTCATGAGAGGACACACACACCCGTGCACAGACACACACACATCTCCACCCCGCTGCCTGTCATTGTTATTTCGCTTCGGCAGCGTCACTCAGGAAAGAGGCGCCGGGGGATTGTGTTTGTTTCAGCAAGGGTGTGTTTGACGTGTGTGTGTGTGTGCGTGCGCGCGCGTGTGCGCGTAATGACACAGTACAAGTTCAATACAGGGGCTTTCCTGTGTTCCTGTCACCCCGATACTAGGCTGAGGAGCGTGGGAAACAATCGGAGTGGCACTGAACGCACACAAAGCCACAATAACCATCTGTCAATCCAAACACTGCCATCACACCAAACAAAGTGAGGAGATGTCATCCACCTGGCCAAGGACATGCTTGTGTAAAGACTTTTTTAACGCCTCCTGAAAAGTAAAAACTGTAATTCAAAAGGTTAAATGAGGGTACCTAGAGTGCAAAAAGCAAGCAGCAGTGACCATTACACAATAATACCATTCTCTAACTTAACAAAACATGGACATCACAAAATATGTGAGTTGCCAGGTTTTTACAGGACCTCAGCCAGAGTACAGCACTGTGCTCCAAACAGAAAGACATCCAACAGTGACCTCTGCTGTTGGTTAGTAAAATAAATGCTTCAATTTTTTTTTTTTTTTTTTACAAAAAACGCTGCTGTTCCTGCATCACACACTGACCACTAACGCTCCTGCACAGAACCTCCTCAAGGTGGCGCCGCTTTCTTATCTGTGCGACCTGTTGAACCTGCTTTCGGTATTCAGGGTGAAGATGTAGAGGCCGACAGAGCGATAAACACAGAAGTTCTACAGCTGCGAAGACGTGCGTTTGCCAGCTTGCTCCTCTTTACTCTGCTGAAGAGCCAGAATCGAGGGCAGTGAAGCGTACAGGCTCGACGTCAAGGCCGGCTGTGGCGCAGAACCTGAAGAGTCTGAGATTTAAAGATCACACAAGGTTTTAAAACACATAAAATACTCTGCTTTGAATAATTCCTTTGTTTGATCACACAAAGTACCTCTTTTAGCATAATCGTTGGCATTTTTGCATAATTATCCCCAAAAACTAGAATGAAAAGGTCCAATCATAGAGAAGTGGGAGATGTGTTTAAATACGGGAACAACACCGCACATTTTCTGGCAGTCCCTCCTGGATGGCTCTCGCAGCGACACGCTCAGTTGCTCTCTTGAAAAATGTACAAAAATGTATGTGAAGACCGAAAAAAAGTAAGCCAATTCAGCTCTTTCTCACCTCAGCACAGCTTGGCAATGATAAAGCTGCTCTAATGAAGCACACTTTACTCTACCCGACCCTATCACCGCGCCCGGTCAGCCAGATGGGACTGGGCCAAAAACCCCAGCAGCCTCAGTAAATCTGGTGATCATCTGAATGGTCTTTCTTCTTTCTGTCCCAATCACACTTCAATCAGAGCGGCGACCTCGGCTGCGGATCGAGCATCCTCTGAATATTAAGAAAGAGCCTGAAAAACATATTCTCTCAATCAGCTTCTTACTGTGAGTGTTGGGGTCCTTCACGAGCACACAACTTCCAGCCAAAGATGCTCTGCGGTGCATCTACTGTAATGTATTTTAAGAGTCAATTGGATTACAGTATATGACAGTAGGACGGCTGTTTTGCAGTCATTTTACAGTGTACCCCCTCATGTTTCTGTTCATTTACCAAGGATGATAAAATCAGCCACTTTTGCTATTAATTTCCATAGATCCCCATAAAGAAAGAAAAGCAGAAAACATAAGACGACACTCGTTCAATAACCTATTCCTGTAGTTTAATACCAGCTTTCATTCATTTGTCCAGCTTATGTTGTAAGACTATTAAATATTACAGAACATTAATATTACAAAAATGACATTGTGCTGCATTATCAAGAAACCATCTCCAGTAAAATCCTTAATGGTTTTTACTCATGAACTCATGGGCCTACCCTCAGATGGTGAATCAGAAGAGCATCAAGAAGAACGCAACAGAACTGAGTTTATCTTGGAAACTGGAAGCAACTTTGATAATATTAACTTTAAAGGCTGTTTTTGCATACTTCAGTTTGTTTTTTGTCTGAACATTTAATTTATGAATTGCTGTCTGGATGTAATGACACGTTGATGACACTGCCCACTCTAGGCTTGGTTACAGAGCGGTTTAATGAAATGGCTAGAAATCTGGTGTTTTTTTTTTAATTATTTTTTTCGGTGGGTTTTACCCCTTTATTATCTCATGGACAGAACAGCTGAAGAAGGACATTAATGGTGGGAGGCTTGCTAATGTTGCTGGAGCTACAGCGCTCATTTAGCTTATTTCACAAAACAGCTGAGATGTCAATAGTTCAATAATCGTGCAGACAAAACAAGGCCGGACACTACCGATCAATTTCAGGAGATGAACTTTCATTGGCTGTGCAGTCCAGAGTCGTGCTCAGAAAACAGCCGGTCACGTCTTTTTACTCAAAAATAATGAGCAGTATGTCCAGTTTGATTAAAAGTGTTATCATCAAAAGAGAAACATCATCAGCGCAATATTGATGGGCCGGACTCGTAAAGAGATGAGTGCGTACTTCCACAGCTTGATGGAAAAAACTATTTAAGGCTGGAAAATTACAATTATCCACTGTAACTGTTTAACACACAGCATTAACTGTTATTTTACATGCAAAGTTTCGTACTGAGACACTGTAGTAAATCTCCATTTGCCAGCCATCCATAGCCGTTCATCACAGGGTGGAACAGGGGTTATTTCCCATGAATGATTTCTGTATTTCTGTTTTTGTCGCAACGTTTTAATCATAATCTGATGACAGTTGGTGGATAGATAGATGGATGGATGCTCTTCTACACCAATATAAAATCGAAGGAAGGATGGGGAAAAGGAGGTATGGGCGTCTTCGATGGATGAGCCCCGTCTTTCTAGAACATATTTAATCATTTCTAATCTCCTCCTGGGTCAGAGCTGCTCCTCGGTGTGAAATCAGAGGGGATTGGCAGTCAGGCAGACTCGCACGCGTGCTTCCTTGAAGTGAAATAGAATAGTAAACATCACCAATAAAATATATAGATTGTGTATGTGTTGGCGGTGAGGGGCGGGGGTGTGTCACTCGATTAAAACCATTTATCTCGACTCCAGACCCCACAGGCCCGTCTCGCAGAGCGCTATGTCAGTGAATTATGGGTGGACGTCTTTGAGGCTGACCGAAAGTAAAAGCCTTCCATCAGTGAAAGTGTTGTGGCAGAATCACAACTGGGAATCAAAGATGCTGCTTTCAGAGGGGAAAGGGGGAAGACGGTTGGGGCTTCTGTCAGGAAGGAAGAAAACGGCGCAAAGGAAGAATTCAAATTAATCTCTCTGCTCTTTTGTCTTGCAGATTATGCCGAAGAGCTGAGATTCTACCTGATCCACATGACCGAGGTAAGAGAAAGAACTGCGTGCGTTTTGCAAGAAAAAAGAGAGGGATGAAGAGGCAAAAAAAGAAAAAAAAAGGGTCTAATGTGACCAGCCTATTTTGTCTGTGAGCCGGAGGGGCAATTGACTCTGGTGGAAATCACATTACAGGGAAGACACAAGGATTAGCAGAAAGCTGTAATGAAAATGTCTTTTCTCTCTGTGTCCTTCTCAGATCCGATGCTTTTGCACACGAAATGCGTCTGTTCTTCGCTTTCACAGCAAACACCGCAAATGCTGATATGCACACGTGAATTTTCTGCATTTCATATTTCGTGACTCGGAGCAATGGGTTTTGGCGGCGAATGTCTTTTCACCTTCATTGTAAATATGTAGAATATAGACTGCTACACGTTCGCACAAGTAAAACAGTACAATTCAGTGGCCCCGGGTTAATAGCGTTCAATATAAAACAGCACGTACGCTCGAGTGTGATGCATCTTTACATTTGCATCGCGATTTGTTTTGTTGTTTAAATAACCAAAGTTCACGGAGCGATCATCCTTTCCTCCGTCTGCCATAACACCTCTCAGGCTCTGAAGATGAAAGGGAAAGGCACAATTATTAATATTTCATTGCTATGTTCACCAATTATTCAGCACTGGGTGAGGGGAAATGACACTTAAGAGGCGAACATTTTCCATTGTCCCAGCAGTATAAAGAATTTCATCTGTATGAAAATGGTGTTAGCAAATGTGTTAAAGACACATGCAGCGAAAAAGCATTATATTGTCACCTTAAAGATCTTAAAACCACTTAAACATGACAACTACCAAGATGTTTGGGATGTAAAAAACACACAAACTTCATATATGCATTACATGTGGTAAGTTTTGGTTGCAAAATCCCTGTTTTCTCTCTTTCTTTCATTTTTTAAAATTTCTTCGGGTGAACTCCCTGCTTTGTTGCAGCTACGTGCAATTTGCCAAAAATCACTCAAAATATCAGCGGGCTCCTACATCGCTGTCTGTCCTCCCTGTAGTCCTCTCAATGTTCAGACAGTAGTTTTCAGGTATGAAAAAAAAAAATTCAAATCAGTTGCACTCCAGCAGAGCAGGATGGAGGAGACAGAAAGCAGACAGAAACAAGGAGGATGCGATAATGATCTGACAGATACTCTGATAGGATCTGATAGTTCTGTTTGGCTGTTTTCCAACCTTCCTCTGTCCTGACAGCTCCGCTGGAGTTAATGAGCATGTTTGCAGGTGGTGTTAGCCGGTCTCGTCAGCTGCCCCTCCCTCTCCACTGCTCCTCTCTACGCCAGTTTGATTGCATTTTTTTTTTTTAAACTCCGGAAGTATGCGGCGTGAGAGCGAAGCTGCAGATTTCATCACCCTTTTAATATTGCCGTACATTATGTTTTCATCACCTCTGCTGCTTTCTTCCACCTTCTCGCATCCCTCCCCTTCCTCCTCTCGCACGTGGCCGTTTGATGTTAATGTGCGGGAGACATTTAAAAACCTGAAGCATTTCCCTCTGTGCATCTGGAGAGCTTACCACCTCCGTCCCCAATCAGATTTATCCCGATGTAAAACATGTTATTTGACAGAGCGTGGCAGTGTGCTGCAGACTGATCAGGTTGCTAACGTTATGCTAAAATATTCGCCATGCAGGTGATTCATGCACCAGCGAGGATGTGTTAGCAGGGTGGCACCGTGACGAAGGGCAGGGATGGGGTTCAGTAACATTTTAACTGCTCCCTCATCGAATGTATTTAAGTTTAGTTTCAAGCACCATAAATCAGTATTTTCTCTTAGCCAAGAGGGCTTAAACAACCGTTTTGAGTGATAGTCTGTTTAACATTCACAACCTGTAGCCACAAACTATGAGCAACAGAATATATGAGATGTTTTTATGATGCAGCCCACTTTCTAAACTACCCCACTGTTTATGAGCTGCTTGCTTCAACATTTTGTAAATGTTGTTTAGTGACACTTGATATGTGGGATTTTGCCACTCGAATGTGGAAAAAATAATGGTCTTAAAACAATATTCACTTGCCCACGTGTGCAATAACACAGTCAGAATCAGATTTACTGCCAGATAGGTTTTCACATACGAGGAATTTGTCTCGGTGTGCAAGGGCATGATAGTAGATCTGCTAAGAAGAAGAAGTGAAGAAATGGTAAAAGGAAAAGGCTGGGAGGGATAACAGCGAGTGGGGGTCTCTGTCATTATCGGTGAGGCCGGCTGCCGTCAGAAAGAAACTACCGTCAAGCCCTCAACTCAGAATACATTTCACAAATTTATGGAAGGCCTCGCACAAGCAAACTGAGCAATGCGGCGTTTCACTCTCATCTTTCGGAAACCATCTGATGAAACTGAAGATTTTCAACTCTCCCAAACTGAAGACTGAACGTCCCAGAAGTGTTTTAAAAAGCAAGGCAAGGAGACTGGAAAGCGACTGTGGCTCATCTGCAATTTGTTGCGGCTGCGAATGTCTGCTCATATGGATAATCTTTTCACTGAGCAACTACATAAACCCCATCCCCTTCTGCCGCAGTCACACACACACACGCACGCACACACAGAGTCACACTATTTTTTGCTTTGAAATGTGCTGCATAACCTCATTAGCAGCTTATGAATCTTTTAAAGGGCCCTTTTTCTTTAAAAAAGAAATTCCAGACAGAATGAGAGGGGGGCCTGATATCCGTCCCACAGGCTGGAAAAGAGGAAGAAAAAGGGCTCCAATATTATTCAGTCTGTCCAATTAGGAAACATATATAAATAGAAACTCTTACGTAAGACAGCATGGGAGAGAAAGGGAGAGTTTGAGTGAGTTAAAGGCAGATTTTGGATTTTGTAGAACACATTGAAAACATCCACGGGAATGGCTGCGTCAGCTCTCGGTCTGTGAAGCAGCTTATACTCTGTTTCTTATTTTCTTCCCCCATCGTTGTGCTCTTTCACTGTTCAGTTCAGTGTATGGTTATGATTTTTGTTTTCTTCACCGTCCTCGCAGCTCAAAAGATGTCATGTAAACGCAATACCTGAACAAATAAATCCCACGTTTACCATTCACTCTCACACCAGTAGGGACCTCTGACAGTTTGACACTTCAGGCTTGAAAAGATCTATTGATTCTGCTGCAAAACTGAGTCAGCTGAGGCAGCCTTGCAAGGATGCTCCCAAAATACCCGACTAATGCAGTGTATATGACAGGAGATGGACAAGACTGTAGAAAGAGAAGCAGGAAAGACTGTGTGTGTGTATGTGTGTGTGCGTGTGCTTGTTTCCAGCTAAGATTTACTTGCCTCACCCACTCTGCCCTGTCGGACTCGCTCTCGCATCCGTCCTGTCTGATGCCCCCCCCTCCTCTTCACACAATCACACACACACACACATACACGAACTGCACAGTCATCCATTACAGTTGATACACCTGTCAGCAGTTCATTTCATACCTCAGGGAGCAAACAGTATCCACGGCGAGAAACCCGCGCGCACACTTCGCTCTTACTGTCGCTCCCACGCTTGCAGCAAGGCATTCTGTGAAAAAAAAACAAACAATTATGATATAATTAACCTATCACTATCCACTCCCCATCAATTAAGTCCGCTCTCATCTCACCCTCCTCGCCGTCATTCAGGTGCACTCAGAGCGTTTCGCGGGCGCCCGCTAAACTGCTGCGGCTCTCATTTACCTTTTAAGCGATGACAGCGAGTCTGTGCAGAGCGGCTGACCTTCTGGTCCTGCCGGCGGAGCGCGCCGGCGTGTGAAGTGGGGCGAGCGCGAGAGGTGGAAGGAGAGAGGGATGAGAAGGAGGCTCTGAGAAGGTATCAAAAGAGACCGTTAGAGGACGCCTTCAAGAGCTTAGACTGTTAAGCTCATCTGATCAGAGGAGACGAGGACGCGTTTGAAGTGTGCGAATGACCCCCAAGGCCCCCCCCCGGCCCTCGATTCTGCTGGTGTGTGTGTGTGTGTGTTTGTTTGTGTTTACTCGAAGGGGGAGATGTGCGTTGCGTGATAGACTCTAATTGAATTGCTCTTTCTGGTCTGTCTGTGCAAAGGTCACACACATAAAGACGCACAGATAGAGAGAGGAAGAGAGAGAGAGGAAGAGATTTAGGACGCCATCTTGTTGAGTTTGCCTTTGTCACTGAAAATAAAAGTTATAGAGATATATAATGGAAACCCAATGAATCACTGTAATGGAGAGCATTTAAAAATACATATTTCAGTTAAATTTAATATTTTAGATATGTCATTATTCATATCAATAACTGCTTTTTTGCATTCACATATTGTTATTAATGAGTCTGTGCTCATATAGTCTGTCCATGGTCATATTTTAAAAAAGTATCCATGTTACTTAAAACACCAGGAATAAAGTAAATGATATACTGTATTTGTAATATATTTATCCTTCTGTAAATAATGTAACGCTTGGTGGTTTACTGCGTACTGAAATAGAAACCCACTCTTACACATGCACATAAAATATACATACCGTATGCATATAAATACATCGACGCGTGCACAAATGCAGACACAGATATTCATGAAGACCAAAATTGGAAAAGCACGCTGGTTCACAAGGGACCGCACGTCAACACATGTGGCTCCTACATATCAGCACATACAGCTTTTCCCAGTTGACTCACTCGTCGCACAGCAGACCGCTCTGCCAGGACTCCTCGTCGACGGGAAGCGCTTTATCCCCGACACGCCATCAAATGTGACGGCAACGCCAGGCTCTCAGAATCATGTTTCATCCATGTCAGGTTTATTCAGGATTTCTGCAACTGTTATTCAATCTGAAGGCAACGTCCATCTTTAAAACTGTCTCTTTGTGCAGTGATTTTTTTTTTGTTTTATTGAGTTCTGTAAAAGATGTCTCAAGCTGTTGCTTTGCTTAATGAAGGAAGAAAAACTCTTAAAGTTTCTCCTGAAGTTTTGGAGCAAATATACATTTTTAGTCTTCTGCTCCATCTCACACTGTCACAGTCCGCTCTCCTCCTTTTGTCTACTCCTGCCCTTCTCCTCCATCACTGGAGGTCATCCTATTATAGCGCTTGCTCAAAACAGAACTGATCTAACCCAGATTTAAGGAAAGTGTGTGTGTGTGTGTGTGAGTGTGTGAGCGCATGTGTGTGTCGTAGAGGTATTGTGTCTCCGGAAAGTCAAGTGTGTGTCGTATGTGTGCAAGTGTGTCAGTGACGCAGGAGGAGAGGAGGCAAGAAAGCGCCGCGTAGGTAAACGCAAAACAGAGAGAGAACGAGGAGAGACGCTGTGTGAGATTATTGGTCAGCGGAGTGCATCGGGGCCGTCGCAGACTCATCATGGGCAACTTGGCCGACCGTGTCGGGCCTAAGAAAAGGTTCGTCAGGGAGGCGAGCTCTCTTCAGAAGCACCTGCTCTCTGACTCTGGAGAAGTAAGTGCCACTGATTGATGGTACAGCTCAGGGTGCATTTAAAGGTTTAGAGAGGGAGGTTTTTGTTGTTCTCAAGATCCAAAATTGTAGTGCCTGTTTTTTTTAACAAGAGGTGTAGTTTAATGGAAAAAAAAACACTTGAAGATGATTTCAAGGCTCTTTTGTGACATTTAAGTCACAAAAGAGAAATCACTTTTCACAGTCATGAGTGAGTTATATAGACTGTATATATAGATTATGTGATATATATAATCATTTGCATGTCATTGCAGAATAGCTAGTTTTTAAAACTATGACTGGTATAATTGATTAAGATGTTATATGTGATTAAAGATTATTTTTGTAGCCACAATCTGGACAGCCATATAACTTTAATGGTACTGTAACTTTTCATGTGTCACTCACGTGGCCATGTTGGCACTTCGTTTTGCACGGTTACATCATATCTCGTGTTATACGGTGCTGTTCCTGGTGTTGCATTATGCCAAAACTTGCTCTGTCGGTGTGGTTCTGGTAATGGTTTGCTAATGCGTGTGAAGTCTCCACAAGTGAAAGCGGAGACTTCCATTAAGTGCTCGGTCCCTCATTCACCACTATATCCCCACTGTAGCCATTAGGACCTAATTGGCACAGTGCAGTCATCACTAATGACTATAAAATCATGAATAATCTCCACTTACCAAAGCACAGCAGAACAATCACTAAAACTACTTACATCATCTTAACATAGTCTGCATACATTTGTACCACCCATCAGATTTCTACTTCTTTGTTGGTCAGTTTTCAAAGTTTTACTCTTGAGCTATGTATGCAAATCATATTTCATAAGGACTTTACAGTTATTTGAATTTATATATTATTATATTTTGTACACTTGAAACAGAATAGAGAATGTCGTGAAGGGATTGAATAAGAGGCACCGAACGCAGAGAGGCAAAGTGGGTGAAATCACAGTGTGATGGCTCGGGTTTAGGCCGGGTAACAGCAAGGGAGCTCTGTGATCGGGCTAGCAAAGCACGATGTTGTGCAAGTAAAAAAAAAAGATATCCTGCAAGATATCTGTACCATAAAAGGTCAGAACGTTCTTGGTTTATTATGCGCGGTGTGACGTTCTTGTGACGTATGTGGAAACAATAAATAATGGTGCGGTTTTGATTTGATTACTTTAAGTGAGGCCTCATTGTCGATGCTTTTTCTTGGACTGAGACAGAAGACATCTTGAACATATCTATAAGTGTGCGCACATATGGTTGCTTGTTTTCTGTGTGCATGCACGTGCAGAACAGTATGGCTTGTTGTGCAATCCTGGATGCATGTATTTCTCCATGTCCTCGGGCACATCATTGACTGCATGACATAGAGGCTGCCACTCGTAGTCGGAAGGTGAAGGTGAATGATGTGCACCCGGAGGCTCCTGTCAGCAAAATACCTACTTTATGGTAGCCATCCATAACATGGCCAGGGCAGGACCAGACTCTCAGGGGTCCGATTGAACCGAGATGTACCCTCTTCATTCCAGATAAGCCTCAAATGAAAGTGTACTTTGCGTTTTCTCTGATTTAATATGCCAGCGCAGATTGGCAGGGCCGAGGTGACACTGGCAATATATCTAAATATAATCACTTAAAGACCTCCATCTTAGGGATATGATTGCATTGAGATCTACGACCACCAACAACTTACCCAGCAACGTTTGGTTTAAGTGATGAACGTATTCTCCTGAGCTGTGCTAAACTGTTCCATCAGGTACACAGCAAATGGTAATCAGCTTCTGAATTATTCACTGACTTTTTATGGTGTGCCAAAGTAATCTCCACATTAATAATCAATCATTTCATTTCCATAGGTATATACGATCTAACAGTATTTAACAGTGATTCAACAATAAAAGGTTTTCACAACAACAATCAGGTTCACGGGCATCAAATAGATATGACAATCTCTGATGTATTTATCATACGTAACCCCACTCAAAGCTTAAAATCTGAATGTTCAAAAAACATTGTGATCCGAATGCCAATCTTATCTAGGCTCAAAATAGCACGTTCATGATTATGCAATGAAAGCACAACCGTCACATTCATGCGAAAAGGCACAAAAAGCCGAATGATCAGCAACCTCAATGATCTAGTAATGAGTATGACGAAAGGAAATACGCAAAACTGCTGCTGCTAAAAAAAAAAGAGCGAAAATGTCAGAGAAACAGTGCATGACTTCAGAAAACTTCCTCTGACCCCCGTCATGTGCTTATCATCCTTCCTCGTAGCTATAGGATGACCCTCAAGCCAAGGACTCCACTTTGCTTCCCCTTTTAATGGCTACTTTGTCTTGGAAACCACAGCTCTCAGCTGGAAACCAGAGAAACGAGCTAGAAATAGATGAAAGAGTGTGGGGGAAAGCCACTTAGTTGGGAGGAAATGTTATGCTCACCTATTTTGCGAAGTATAGAGAATGGTTTAGTTGCTCCATCACAAGTTGCCTTTAAGAGCACATTTAATAACAACCTAAAATCAACCTGATCCAAACCAGATTTTTTATGCATTTTGTATTAGTGTACAGGTTATTATAGTGTCCTCCTGTAGTGTATAGAAACATGCTCATACCCAGTCTTTGCTTTCTACTCTCACAAATTCAGGAATGAATTTTCCCATCATCCTTCAGTAGGCTACAGTCATGAGACAGTCATGCTTGGGAACTAGCCTCTGTACAGAGGTAGAGCCTCGTCCACTCATTTCCAGGATGGTGGTTCAATCCCCAGCTCATCTTGTCCAAGTCTTTGAACACTGACCCCTAAGTACCCCCTGATGGGCAGGCTGGTGTATGAATATCTGTGTGAATGAGAGGCATCACTGTAAAGAGTTATGCTCATAGTGGTGCTGCTAATACCAAAATGCTTACATGCTCACAGTAACAATGCAAATATGCTGATGTTTAGCACTGCATAATATTTACTATGTCCACCAGTTTAATATAGAGTGTTAGCGAACTGATGGAAATATGATCACAGTATTTGATTGGTACAAATATTGTTTGGTGTTATGGGCAGATAATGGCCATAATATAGTTGGTGATGAGATGTTTTTAATGCAGAAATGAAAACTTTGACCTGCTTGTGGGAGTACGGGAAAAATATCATTCTGATACATTGTCTGATGATTTTTATCTTTACCAAATTTCACGGCAATGCAAAACTGTTTTGGAATTGCCAAAATCGCTGGACTTCATCCTCTGAGGGCCATTAATGTTTGTAAAAATTTAGTGGTATTCAGTAGATATTGAGATATTTAGGTCTGGACCAAAATAATGGACCGCAGAGCAAACTTCTGAGTGAACAGAGTGAATGAGAGGCATCCAAAAAGACAACAGGAGAAAGAAAATGTAGAAAATAACAGGGAACACTGTCACATGTAGTGAGATTAGTGATGATATACTGTGCCAAGAGCCATCTAGCGACTTAAGCATCATAAGCTGTTGTTTATATGTCAGGGTCATAAAGGTCAAAGGTCATAAACCCATTTTAAATGCTACAAAGCCTCAGTGCTGTGAATTGAAGCCCCATTGCCCGCTGCAGAGAAGAGGAAGGTTTTGTCCAAGTGTCTCATGCATAAGAGGAATAACAATACCAGCGTGTCTCTGATGAAGTAGGATTGTGACATAATAGGGCTATGACGTGCCGATACTTTTATCGGTAACTAAGTCAGTTCTGACGGATTGACAAGTCACGATACTATGTTCAGTGCCAGTGTATGGACTGTCACTAAGAGTTATGCCGCTGCTTTGTGTTACAGTGTGTAGGGACATGCAATGGAAGAAAAACCATTGATCTCCTAGGCGCATAGCGGGATATGATACAAGCACTTTACATTTCATCATTCCTAGCGCTGTGGTCGCGTAAGTATCTGAAAAGCCATTATAAAGATTTGCAACACTATCAAAACAAAGCATACACTACAGTATTCTCACCATCATTATCATAATCCTGTAATAGCAAGTGCAGTTGGGGGGGCATTATGTCTTCATTTAGACCTATCTTACTGTGTTATAGAGATTGCCGTTGCCACATTGAGGATATGCGCTCTCATTTTAGTGCACATTAGATTGACCACGTTCCACTTTCTTCTGTGTGTTGCTCGTCGGCTCGCTCCCTCGCCGTGTACTTTCTAACTCTTTGTTTACAAGCTACTTTTAAAAGGGAGACATATTTGCCTCCAGTGTGTACTCTGAAAACACTCACACGCGTGCCAAGTGCAGAGCTAATTTTACTTCTGCAGTGGCTACAAAGAAGATGGAGATAATTGAAGTTGGGAATGAGCTGGATAGGGGGATGGAGAATCTTGGGCTGGGGGATCAAATATGATGGTATGGAGGTACTACAGTCCATGATTGTGATTCCTCTCTTGCATATGGACATTGAAGACTAAAATTGCAAGTATTCCTCGTATCATGACCTATAAACCAATATATTTGCAAAACATTATCCGATACCTTATGCAAGAGCCAGATTTATTTCAGTTCTTGCTGCACGTTAGATGAGAAGGTTGATTCCGCTCCCATAGATTCGCTGAATGGGAAACTACAGCCAACAGCCAGATGGCTTAGACAAGTCGTGATTTTTATTTACTAGAATATTTCTTGTGTGGGAGCGGGGACTTCCTGGAGTCTCCGCTGGCTTTCCTGGCCACCTCACTGACATCAAAAGACAAAGTCACCGCTCCAGCATGTGGCAAGTCTTTCTGATAAGCTAAGCTAATCGACCGCTTCACACTCCGTGTGCAGAAATCAAAGTGTTGTCTGTCTGGTCGTGTAACTCTCTGCACAAATGCGAATAACTGTATTTCCTAAAACACCAAACTCTTGCTTTAAACCTGAATAAATATGTGATATTTGCCACGTGAGAGAAAAACATTACAATTAGGTCATTATTACAAGGTAGTGTGAGAAAAAAACTCATACTCTAAATGTGTGCCAATTCAATAGTATTATGTGCATTAGCTGTCACTAAAACCACGCTAACCTGCACTGAAGTAGCTTAGGTGAGCTGTGTTGACAGCAGTCCAGTGACACACTGAAAACTCATCTGCCAGATGGCTCAGGGGGAGGGCTTCAACCAGGGAGCACTTTAATCAATCTGATTAAGGGGAAATGCTGGCTGTATTTTTAGCCACTCCATGGCAGGGCAGTGGCCATTCATTGAATTTTGTTTCATTAGCTCTCATGTTTATCTCTTGGATGGGTGGATTTATAAACAGGGATGAACTAAAATAGGAGCTGGAGTAAAGGAACCATTTGCTATTTCAGCTAATACATTTTTTTTTTGAGGTAGTCATTTAAAGAATGAGACAAACAGTCACTCTGTTATTCCAATGATAAAGACTCAGTGTGTGCCCTGACTGGGCTGCTGAAGTTGATGAATTACAGTTTGCCATGGAAAAGGGTAACGCATTGTTTCTACGGCTGCAGCCTGGGTCCCTGACCGGATGCTGTGTGATGCCAAGAAGCAACATGACCTTAACATGAAAATCCCCAAAGACCTGCTTCCACAGAGTCAGGGAGATTCCAGTGAATTCCTTTCAAACTCAGCACAGTCCAAATGTTGATGGCGATGCAGCCCCAACATGAATATATGAGCTGCATTGTGCTTTTAAAGTTTTTTTTCCCTTTAACCCTTGAAAGAAACACACGCACCCTGCATGCATCACAAAAAGTGAAGTAGCACTTAAATCTGGCTCAAACTGAGAGACAGCTGTTCTGTGAAATAGATTGCGGTGCCAACGTTATAGAAAGCTCCAGCTGGCCCCCGGACGGCTCCTGCCCAAAACATGTGGTCTGTGACCAGCTGTCGACAGTTTACTCATTTGCTGGCATGACTGATTATTTTAACTGATGTAATGCAATAATGTGTGCAAGTCGCTGTCATGAAAACTGTCCCAGATAGATCCAAAAATGCTCAGCGAGATTGCATATCATAACAATGAGTTAGTAAAAAAACAGAAAAACTGAAATTGATTGTTGGAATTAAAAGCTGGAGACCAATAAATCATCATTAGTCGTCCCTCTAGCAGTAGTGCATTTCTCTTTGCGTCATATCTTGAAGCTATACCCAGTGTATGCTGGATTACTCATAATAATAGTGAGCTCTTTGTTATTCTACATCTGTCACCTGTTATTTCCTCCTCTTTAAATAAGACAAAATGCGCTAAATGTCAAGTAGAGGTTTGCAGTGTAGTGTACACCGCCTCATATTTACGCACTGAGACTGTGCAAACATACACCCTCTGCAGCTCACCGTGCCTCCCAGAGCAGAGTCCTGGCTGCTTTGCTTTTGTTTTTTTTTATTTTGGAATAGTCACGTGTTGTAAAAATGCAGCTACACTAAGACTGGATAGTAAGAGTTCAAACAGGTAGCGTACGTGGGTGTGGGTCTTTGCAGGCGCACGGATTCCTCCGGGAGCCTGAGCTGCTCTGTCGCAGATGCGTTTTCTCTCATGTGGGACGGTGGGGAGTTGCCTGGAAAAAAACACCCTTCCCATATGAGGCAATGTCTTCTGGAGAGCCTGAGGCCTTGCATTATTTTTACAGTGCTCATCCCAAATAATTATTAGCTAAGGCTCAAGGGATGCAGAGGAAGGACAGACAGAAATCTTATCTTAATCGGACTTGAGCGCATCACATTAGTTTTGTGGAAATCCAAAATGTATTCTTGGCAAATGCCTGTGTGTGTGTTTTTGGCATCAACAGGTACAATTAGCATTACATGACTGAAGGTTAGTTGGCTTGGGGTGTGACCATGTGCCATTTTGGAGAAATTGAACCTGCCCACTGCTCCGTCTTGTGTGCAGAAGAAGTGGCACTTTTCTGTCTCCAGGCAACCGAGAAATCAAGTGATGTCAATTAGTCAGCCAGTTAATGCCATTAGCTAAGTAACGAAGAAACTACTTTCATTTCAGTCTTTGTACTCCAAGCCCGGACATGCCATTTCTTTATATCCCCTGTTGAAGAAGCGAGCCTGGCACAAACCACCTTTTTAAGTTTCCCCCCCATTTTTCTCCAAGACAAAAGATCATCTCCAGCCTGATAACCGTGAATTTTCCCCTCTACCCACTGGAGCTTCTGATGACCTTTCCTTACCTGTAGAATATCATGCAATCCTTTACATGAGATCTCAGCAATAATCTTAAATTGAATATGAGTTTTTTCAC
>JAOXYL010000042.1:14715815-14729894 GCA_028564955.1 Terapon puta | reverse complement strand
TTCAGTTGGAGTCTTGGAGTTTTCTGCCTTCGTTGACTTCTGAAGGAGATATCTGGCTCTTTAGTGACTGAATGCTCAGTTATCTTCACCAGTGAGACACTCCCTGTATCTGTGTGTTGTTTTTTGAGCGTCTTTGCTGGAAACTATTGCCTACTGTAACTTGTAATAGAAGTTTGACGGTGACCCAAAACTAAAGTAAAATGGACAAAATATCAAAACAATGAGCTGAAGGAGCCTAAATGCCCCACAGAGCTAATATAAAATGTGATTTCCTTGACATATCATAGACCTGTTACACATTTGAAACATGAAAAATGGATGAAATTGTGAATTGTGAAGTTTATGAATCTTTATCAGAAAAAAAAGAAGCCAAACTCAAATATAATCACTCTCTGATTAAGTCATTACCGCCCTACTTGTAATGTAGCTCAGTGTTGGTGCGGGGTGCTGTTAAAGATGCACTGTAATTGATCTTAAAGTGCTCGCTGGGCTTCGACTGCCCTGATTAAGGGGATGGCTGCTGAAGGGCTGTCAATGAGATTACTGTGGCCCAATTCGGTCATTTCGAGCGCTACCTTGGGAAATCTACTTAAAATCTTTTTTTTTTTTCTTTTCTTATCACATTCTCTCATTGCTATTTGGGGAAAGTTGTGCGAGCGAGTGCCAATGTGACAAAACCTTGGACCAGATAGATACATTTGCTTCCTCTGGAACAATATTTAGTTGTAGGTGTGAAAGTGTAATGCGGTGTTGTCGGCTTTGTGCATTTAATTGTACGGATTTCAGCAGATTATCTTTGGTTGAGTATCAACATTCCCACCTTTTCCTTCTTTCATTTCTAACGCTTTCGTCTTTGCTTCATTCCTTCTTTCATTTCTTATGAAGGGCCCATTTACGTCATATATGTAAAAGCGGTCCGACCCGGCTCGTTTGAGTTTCGCTCAAAGGTGATTAAAAGGGATAAATAGCCTTGTGTGTGGATGTCACACCTGTTGTGCATTAGGGCTTCATTTCATCAGCACATGAAAGCGTGAAAGAGAGAGAGGGGCAAGCCGACAGTCTTTCATCCCTTTCTCTGTCTGCATGTGTCTGTATTCATGTGTGTGCCTGCCTATGTGTGTGTACTTCTGCCCATACGGTTCATCTGGAAAGCTTGAGGATGGGACCCGATGACCCAGAAGTGCAAATGACCCAGAACTTGGCCCGTATAGAGTATTCTCCTATCTGAACTACTTTAGGGGTGAACTTTGTGAACTATGCACACAAATTCAGCACATTTAAATCTCTGAACAGTGTTTCAAACACCAGATGCACACAAGCGGTGTTTGATTGTTACAAATGTTTTCCTGCAAGAATGTGTGAAATCC
Organism: Terapon puta; assembly: GCA_028564955.1. Classification (NCBI taxonomy): domain Eukaryota; kingdom Metazoa; phylum Chordata; class Actinopteri; order Centrarchiformes; family Terapontidae; genus Terapon; species Terapon puta. Next base: position 14,728,527 of record JAOXYL010000042.1, on the reverse strand, counting down.
CATATTGTAGCATTCTATGGCAACACAACGGGCGCCGTACGTGCTGCTTCCCTTGTTTTTTTCTTCCCAGGGTTAGTGCACTTGTCTGAATGTACAGTATGTACACATTAATTTTTTTATGAGAACTTAAGTTGAACACTGATCCTCGCAGGGCTGCCCCCTCTCTTAGTTTTGCCCCTCTGTCCAGAATAAGCCAGTTTATTTTCACACCTCAATCTTTAGTTTTTGATAAAAGTCTCTAGACTGGATACGTTTCAAATCGCCAACTCTTGTTTAGTGTGGATGGAAAAATCGTCCGCAAAACATACAATTTTGTCTCGGTCTTGTTCTGTGGCAATAAGAAAAGTTAAAATAAAGAGACCGGCTTTCTGTAGCATCTTGCAAACTCTCTGACCACCCATTTCAAGTCACAATGAGAGAAAAGTTAGTGGCTTTATTTTCGGTAACGTGATGCATTTCAGATCACGAACATGCGGACGTTTAGTTATGAGATGGAGCTAACAAATACAATGATATTACAATGATATGGTAGAGGCATATGGAGCAGCAGAGGACAGTTAGTTTCCACACACACCTACCTTACCAGCATTAATAGATCTGGAAGCAGAGGATTGGGCAAAAACTAGTGAATTAGACAACTTTTGGTCTTTTGGAACTTCAAACTCACACCTACTATGATATTATTTAGCCAGCTAATACAGCCAACAAACAGTGAAGTGGAGTTTTTTATGCTGTCCCAAATCAAGTCTTATTAGACACGCTTATGTAACGGCCTCAAGTTCAAGAGTCCAGTGATAATTATAATTTTGAAAATTGATTTGAACTTTAAAAATTTAGCCAGCACATAACACAGCTTGTCATTAAACTATGTAATAAAGTGAAGCTTTAATTTTTAGAAATTTTGACTTCACTAACATTTAAACCTGAGTTTTTCTGTTTTCTGACCAAAACAAAGTGAAGAACAAGTTGGCTGTTTTTTTTTTTAAATTTCACCTCATTCATACGTTTAAGTGGGAATAAACATTTTTTTCTGTCAGTGAAGTGTCCGGCCTTGTGGAGCTCCTCCTGTATACCTTCTTTGTGTAGTTATTAGAACCTATTGCTGTAATCTCTTATTAAATGGAAATCTGAGCGGACTCCCGAAGGCAAGGGAATACATGCTTAATCATAACATTTTACATCTAGACAAATTAGTTCACTTTTGATTGCATTTCTCCAGAGTACCTTAGAGGCAAATAGTTTGTATTCAGTCAACTCCAAATGTGTTTAATTATATGCAGATCAGTTTTGTGAAGCACGAGAGACACAAGGAGAATGCCCTTGCAGCACATGTTGCATGGCAGCCTTTAAAAATAATGTGCGTTTTACTTGGAGGCATCCTTTGAGTAATTTCACACTGGCAAAAGAAAGGACACATTCCTATCGATTGACAGTCTCAATAAACGTGATGAAGGTCTGTTGCACCGCTGCCTTGATGGGTATAATGAAAAAGCTCTACCCAGTTGTATCAGAATCATGAGAGTGTAAAATGTGGAGTTTAAGACACGTCAGAGACCGCTGCAGCAAAAAGAATATTCCTCTGTCGGTGCCAAAATAACTTTTCATTTCTCCCCCATTGTTACTGCTGAGTCAACACTGGAAGTTATTTTGTAAACTGAATAGAGTGAATCTCTGATGCGCCGTGTGTATTCCTGCCAGCGAGTAAAAGAAATTGCAGCAAAGGAGCTTTAGAAAATAACCCATTGAGTCAGACATTTCCCTTGTGTCAGAAGCTGCGTTTTGTCCCCTCGCGCACAAAGCCAAGTAAATCCACACTTAGCTGAAGCACGCACTTTACTCGAGAGTTGCTCGAGTGTGCAGAAGGGAGCAGAATCCCCTCCAAAGGGGGAAGCTCGCACACCATAGAAATCGCGTCCATTCCGTCTATTTATGTCGCTTTGTTCATTCATGGTTTTCCAGCAGTCGGGGTTGCTCCGTCACAGTGTTGATGTCAGCTGCCGCCTCAGTTCCTCCGGCTTCTGAACGCCCTCAATGCTTTGCTTTGGAAGAATTTGGGCATAATCTCACTTTCACTTCTCACGACTCTCTAATCCTCCAGTCTCTCTGTGAGTGGGGCGTGATTAGAGTTTGCCGCTCTCTGTTTTGTGCGGAGCTTCATTTAACGTCAGAGGATTTGGGGCAAATGTTTATGATGACTAACTTCAACTTGAATAACCGATGCCTCTCTTCTCTCCGACTGGGAGGCGGCCAAGGCGATGAGGTAGTCATAGAGAGGATATCACGCAGTGGGGAGTGTTACACTAGTTTTATAACAGAGGCAGAGACTTGCAAGAGCCCGAGGCAGCTGCTGGGCTGTCAGGGTGGAGGAACCGTCCCAGAAACGACTGATCTGAGTTAGTTGCGTCGCCAAAATATGCCAATGAGATCAAAAGAATAACTTGTCAAATGTGTTGGCACGGCATTTGCTTTATAACATATTTAAACTCAGAATTAATTCCTATTAATGTTTCACAATCCTTGAGGCTTCTGTGTATAACATTAAGAAAATGCTTGTTACCAGTCACATCTGTGGCTTTTCGGCACATGGAGTCAACACCTTGTCGCTCATGAGTGAGCATCGGTCAAAACAGTGACGTGACACACATACAGACTGACAGGCATCGTGCCTTAAAGTTGTAATAAAAAAAAAAGTTGGTAGTCTGCCAACAAGCGTTATCAATCACTGTCAGGCTTTGCAACGTCAACAGTTAAATCAACTGGATGAAAAAGCTAAAACTTTGTGAGTTATATCGTGAATCCCAGTTTCCACATCAGTTCTTATTTTGGTGAAGACAGGTTTCTTAGTCTTTGTGCTTATGTGGAGTCTGTTGTGTAACAGTTGTATAGCCATAAAATAAACTGATTTCACTGTCATTTACTTGAAATAAATAGATTAAAAGGTTGCTGAAATAACTAGATCATGACTTGCAAAATGACTGAATTCATGCTTTGTTTAGGTCTGTCTGCAAGACAAATAAGTGACTTTTAAAATGACGGCTTCAGATCAGCTAACACTGAAACTGCAGATAACGTTGTCTTAATCAGGCATAGATCTGGCAGCAATGTTACTGTTTTTAACCTGAAATAATATATCTATAAACATGGAAGAGTATCATATATATGATGCACACTATTAGAACTGTAGTGAAGCAGAAGAGAAGAAAAGATATGTTACAACCTGTTCACACATTAGGAACAAACATTTGAAAAACAATGACCGACACTATAATACAGAAGCTTTTTTTGTATCAATATCATTCAAGTCACATCAGAGAGAGCTAATTTATTTCTTATCATTGTAGCAGCTCAATTAGCCTAAATAATATTGGGTCTGTATTCATATATGTTCTAATATATCTTTAAACGGTTTATTTCCCTTCAGATTCAAACACTCAGCCCTGTGGTCTGGCATCCCACAGCCATTATAAGTCTGAGAGCTCCTTCCTTGGAAAGCTTCCGGTGCGCTCTTGTCTGGGCAGCATTAGCCACTAAGCTGCCGGACAAATACATTTGTTCAGCCACAGACACACACAGACAGGCCCTCAAATGCGAATTAAAGCAGGACTGGCCATTTTGAAAATGACAGCCGCACTTCATCACGCGCAGTTAGCATCGGACGAGCTGGCACTCCTCCTCCGAGTCAGGAGGGGAAAGGAGCCTATGTGCAGGAAAAGTCGCATACATTTTCTACACGGGACCCACATGAAGAGTGGGAGGGGGGGAAATAAAAGGTTTCTGCCGATGAACAAAGTGTTTCTGTTTGGGGTTTTCGAAGGCAGCTTGTTCCGTCCTCTTTCTCCGGCTGTCTCATTTCACATTTATGAGAATCTGTTTTAGCCGGCGAAGTGGTTATAATACAGCATTTATGTCTGAGGAAGCGCTGACGCACCGCGACGGGGACTCGACAAACTGTTTATTCATGATGAAATTAAAGAAAGCGGCGGCCTGTCCTCTGCTCTCTGCCTTCCTGCTCCGGCGTGCCCCTCCACCGCGGGCGAAGGCGCGCTGGATCGATGATACATGACGTTCTCGACAGATAGGAAGTATCAGTGAATATGCATCTTTGGAGTGGCATGTCTCACCAGGAGGGCACGCTGAATCTTAAGCAGGAGTGCAAAATAACAAACAGAAAATAAGCTGATGGCAGAAAATTGAATAATTCATTTTTTATTTTCCCGACTTTGCCGATAAAGATTTTCATGGAGCAGCTTCATGACACACGTCAGCGTGTCAGGGCAGGCTGATATTCTGCCGTATTATCCAGCGTGGCACAAGCTCTTGAGAAAAGCAGCAATTTTATGACATTCACTCACCGACTGGCAAACGCTGGCCAGAATACCTTGACAAGCTCGGTTGTCATTTGGAGTCCGAGACACCGTCTGCTACACTTTTAGTCACTGATATTTAGCAGCAGAGCCATAATTCTGTGATCAAACATATTTTTTTTATTTTTTAAGTTTTTACCAAAAGTGCAGTCGTGCATTTTTACTGCTGTTCAAAGTCTCATTTTGAATATGTTTCAAGTACAAAATGACATATAATCTGAAATTACACTTAATATATACTTTGAATTTAAGCAAAAAGTTTTAAACTACTCCTGAACTGGTCAGTTATGCAAATTGTTGATCCCACAGTATCTTAACACAAGTGTGTCTTGTAACTTATTTACAAATGTTCACTTAAGATACTTCAGGTTTACTCCTTTTTTTTTTTTTTTTTTTAGAAGGGGACTAAAGACTGCGTAGTCTTCAAGTTAGCGTTTATTGCCCAAAATTGGACATCTGGTCCGTAACAGAGCAGGAGCTTCAGATCTACAGAGGAAAAAGCTGACTGGAGACGACGCAGGCCAAAGCAAAGAGTTCGGCAGCGGGAGAGAAAAGGGGCCGATTTGGATGACGTGGAGGGAATCTGTGCTGGACCAGAATGAGATTAGGGTCCGAGTTCCTCCTTACACAGCAGCGGCTTATCGCTGATTGAACAAGACTCCTGGTTATTTTGGCAGGAGAAAGATCTCGCAGAGGGCGGGAGGCACTGATGATAGAAGAGGCGTAGTGTCTCAGTGACAGGTACAGATGTTTTTTTTGTTTTGAGCAGCCTTAGTGGTTACAATAGGAGGCTGTGAGTGACATGGGAGAATGCGAGGAGAAAACTAAGTGGTAGGAGGAGTGTGTGCGTTTTTTTGACAGTTTATTTTCACCGGATGTCCAGTGAGGATAGGAGGGAGCAGCGGCGAGACACACACCTGCCATCTTATCGTAAGTGGGAAATTACATACATATAAAATCAATGAAAGGAACTTTTTTTCCTTTGTTTTACAAGATCATCTCTCAGTTTAGACACACAGTTTGAAAACAAGGGTGTGAACCCAAAGTACCTGGATGCAAAGTAAAATGTGGGCAGCATCTGCACTCGTGCACGTTCACGTGATGAACGTTTCTCTTGCTCTCTTTGTCTCCCTGCACACAAAGACACATTTTCCCCTTCATTGTCTCCAATTAGACACGGATGAATTCCATTTGTCTTGTCTTCTCCCGTCTCTTTTCTCAATGCCGGCGCGCAACACACGCGCGCACACGCGCAAACAGCAACACTGCGTGCTATTTTTGGGGTGTGTTGTGTGATGTCCAAATTTAGAACTCACTCAAACGGGGCAGATACGAGGAACGCAGTTACGGCCCGTTTTCCCTCGTCGGTGGTATTTCCTGAGATTTGCGCTTCGGAAAAGGTGCTCGTAAAAAGGATTTGATGGGAACAGAGTAGTCGGGTCCTTAGTGAGGTCATCGTTCAAAGAGCTTCAATGCAAAAGGGAATATTAACCTTGTTGAAGTGTCAGTAAATGGACGGTGCCATTTTCCTCAGGTGTTTTGTTTTTTATCCCGAACATTGACAGAACTACTCGCATTTTAGTTCATATTAAAGAATTTTGTATAAGATTATTGTTGTTATGAAGAAGAAGAATATCCAGGACAGCTGCCTATAGACGTCCTTTTCATTTATTTTGCGTGTGTGAGTGGCAGCATTATGTCAAACTTTGCAGAACTACAGATCCTTTAGAAAACAGAGTGCTCGGAAATTACTTAGAATCTCTGTAGATAACATGGGGATGCCTATGTCTGTAATATAACACTACTTTTAATGCCTCCTCATCCTAGTTGAGAACAAAAGATGACCAGAAAACACAAAACGCAACAGAAATTCAACGATTGCAAAAGATTCAATCTTATTTCATCATTTTTCTCTTTTCTTTTTGCTGTTTGTTTTTTTCTTACATTCAGTTCTTTACCTTTTTTCTAATTTGAATACAGCCTTTGACTACAAACCATTGACTTCCCTCTGCTATCTACCCCTCCGTCAGCTACACAAACACACACACAAAGCTCAGCTATGTTATTCATTGTGGCCTGTAGTGTAGGATTAATTCCCTTGTCTCTCTTTAAACATTAATGATTCCCCTTTGATGGAGTGGTGTTTGGCTTTATTTTAGCTCACCTTTAACTATTCATAACTGTGTTATATAATGGCAATTAGGCATCAGCAGTGGAGCTAGTATAGATGGGAGCCCCGCGGTCTCGGCCCTAAGAAGATACAGCAGAGCATGAAATCCATTCACTGTCAATTTTAATTACGCACGTTCTTTACCAAGAAAAAAATGATGTTTGCTCCACCGAGCATGCAATTGAGCTGGGATAAGGGTTGCAAATAACAGGGGCCTGTTTTTTTTTTTTTTTTTTTTTTTTTTCATCAGTACAAGTGTTGGACGACGGTAGTGGCGCCGAGAGCCGGAACGTCGTGCCACCAATTAACAGGAAGGGAGCCGAGAGGGAGCAAAGTGCTGGAAACATTCAAATCTAGTTTGCCTTAAGTTGATCTTCGACTCTTTAAATGTCAATCATTGCTCTCTGCATCATGCGGAAACCTTTCTCCCAGAATGCCTTCAGGCGGAGACGGTGAGGGAGACAGCGGTCTGCGCAGTGTAATTGACAATGTTTTAAAATAGCTATTTGAAAAAGCCCATTATTTATTAGCACATGATATGATTAGATAAGGCCTGATGAATAGCTTACATGGCTCCCTTCAGGTCTGATGCGGACACATGGTAGGGGTGTGTGTACGAGTGTGTGTGTATGTGTGTGTGAGTGTGTGCGTCTTATTAGGTGTAAAAGACACGGCCCTTAACATCCTGCTCTTTGATAGGTTTTGATTCAGTGCTTTGATTCGCGACAGAGCAACTTCTAAAAATAGCATGCAGAGGAAGAGGGGGAGAGAGAGAGAGAGAGAGAGAGAGAGAGAACAGGGGATACGTACTCCAGAGAGTTAGTTGTGTTTGATCTTTTCATAACCGTCACTCTCGCCTTTCTGATACATCACATTTTCGCAATTCCTCCTTTTACTGTCACAGCTCTCCCCGATTCCATCTGTCTTCATTTCCCTTCCTTCAAATCACAATCCCCCCCCACACACACACACCCTCTCTCTCACTCTCTCTCTCTCTCTCTCTCTCTCTCTCTATCCCTCTCTTTTGCACACACGTTGACACGCACGTTATTACTGAGCTGGTGGTGGTGGAGGTGGAGGGGAGAAGGAGCTGGGACCGCAGCAGAAACAACAACACAGACAAGAAACAGAACAAGGGGGAGGAAAAGAACCGCACTGACACATCCAGAGAAAAAAAAGGGGGGGAAAAAAAGGAAAAAAAAAAAACAAAACACATATGGTCACAGTGGATTAGCAGCCCTCTATCTCTCCGCTCTGCGCACATGCTCATGTCAGTGTGTGGACGTGTGCGTGAGCTGTGCCGTTCTTTTTCCGGACTCTGGGACACAACCGCACCAACAATCACACTCTCAGATACTCCACGCGAGCCAGCCAGCGAGCACGCCGCGCGCCCAGATGCCCGTGTCTAAGGTACCGTGCGTTATCTTTTTGTGCTGGTGTGAAGGTCAAACCGGGAGCTCTTTCTGGAGACTTCTGCTGGCGTCTCTGTAGTTGAGACTCCATGTATGTGTGTGTGTGCTTATTTCTGCCCATAGGAGCAGGATATTTAAATTTGACCGTGTTTTGGATGTCACAGTAATTCACGTGTGGAGATCACAACTGTTATGCAAATGTTGTCCCAGATAAAGACACAACATTTTTTTTTTTTTTTTTGCATTTCTTACGTGATGGATTTTTTTTGTTTTGTAATTCTTTCCTGTGAAATGTACTTATTTTCATTTCTCATCAGTCATTTAAACTGGTCTGCTGGGTATTTGGACTGCAATTTTTTTTATTGACATACGTGTACAGTGATGTCATGAGAGTTTTCCTTGTAAGTGCCACCTTGAGAATGGGAATACAGATACTGAGTCAGACACTTGGTGAGAAATTTGGCGACTGGCTCTGTTGTGATTCATTTTTCATCTAATGGGAGCTCATGCAGTACCAGCGGGAGAGAATTTCAAGATTTTACAACCTTATAATTCTGTCTATTTATGCATAAAATGCAATTATTTGAGAAACTTTACAACTCTTTGCGTCTACTTAGTATCTGTGTAGCTGCTGGAAAACACTTTTGTTGCAGTAATTCATAGCTGTTGTGTATGAAACCACCTTGTTTTGTGTTGGACATTTACCTCCTTGAAGGGCATTGTCAGCCACAGATAGCTGTTGACACGAGCAGCCCTGTGGAGAGGCAGCAGGTGTGTGTGTCTCCTACCTTTCAATGTCAAATGTTCCTTGTGACACTGAGGAGATAAAGGGAAAAAAAAGAGAAAAACCTTTCTCCCGAGTAGCACAGAGAGCCTCTTGAGATAACGGAGTGAGAGGAAGGTGAGAGACGAGAGAGGCTGTGCATGAGGGGGAGAGAGAGAGAGAGGCAAAGAGAGTACAATGTGTTTCAATTAGCCATGTAGGCACAGCAGGTAGATGTAGACAAGCCAGATTTCCACCCAAATACAGAGCAAATTTTAACAGAATTTCCAGAAAAATCTAAAAAAAAACAAACAAAAAAACTTTACATGAGTGTCGGAAGCTCATTTATCAAGATAAACAGTTGATGATGGTATTTATCAGGTCAGGTGCAAAAATGAAGAAGAATTCATGAAGAAAGGGAAGCAACAAGGTGATGTCATTAGAGCACCAATCAACCCTCAAACGGTGGAAAACTATCGAAAAACATCATGAGCATCATTTATTTCAGATCTGAGGAGCTTGAGTCGATGTTTAAGTCACATGCTTCACGTGCACTATGATGTATTTGTCATGGCTGCCGTGCACCATCTGTCATAAGATGTCGTATCAAGTCTGTTCATATTGCACTTTGGTGCTTTGATGTTTTTACCACTGCAGTTTTTTTTTCTTGAAATAAAATCTTTTTTTATTAAAATTTTTGGCACCTACTAACTTTTTTCACCTTTGTTAGCTATATCAGATGTAGTTGTTTTTTGATAAGATATCTTATAAACATATATAATTATTATTGCTGCCACAGCCACATAAAAGATGAGTCATACAAAACCACAACTGTGCTGCTGTTGCATTGGGAATAATATGACCAAGATGCGTCTAGTGTTTTTTTCCAGTTATATTATTAGATTATTCGTCATCTTTACTTTATTTTCATTTCTTTATTTGAATTTCTTTGTATCAAAGTTTATTTCCGTACTTGCTGGTTGTGATGAGACATCATTAAAGAATGATGCATTGAGACATCTGGTATAATTTAAGAAAAGGATTTTTTTTTCTTTTTTAAACTGTTTTATGGACATCTGCATTAAATAACTCTAACATTTGCTTTATTATTAACTCGGGAAGCGGCAAAGGGCCATAAAATTAGCAGCCGTGCTAGCTCAAGCACCGCTGGCGCCTGTAGTGCAGCGGATTTAACAGTTCCTCATGTTTGTTTCATCATAGGATGTTTTCTTGATGGTTGCTTTTATCTTAGCAGTTTCAAGAAATGTAATTGCCTTTATAGAAAAAAAAAACGCAGGACCCACGCTGCTCAAGTCAGAAGCTGCCATTAGCTTGGCTTAGTTGAAAGTGTCCTTAACATTTTCCAGCCCTCTTTCAGGGTTCATGATGTCCTTCCTGGTCTTTGCCTTGTTGGGGCGTTGTTTGAATATAAATGGTGCATTGATGTCATACAAGTCAAGGATACTGTGGCAGGCTATGACTCAGTGCAGCTATAGTGTGCAAACATATCTATATATAGCCATACAACACATATCTTCAGTGACTTAGACAACAACAATAAAAAGTAATTAAACTCTCACTACTAATCGATTGCGCCTCAGTAAAGCAAAACCATACAAGGTTTTACAGACGTACACATTAAGTTAGAGTGTAACATCACGTGGATTAAGCAAAGTTGTTTTTTTCTATCTGACATCAGGAAGATTTGTCCTCGAGAAATTTGCTGAAACTGATCTGGTTAATGTCCAAGGAACAATTACTATGTGCCAGATTTAGAAATGTTAAAAATGAGACATGAGGAATTTAAGCAGAACTGAATTTAGAAAAGTGGCTACAAAAGCAGGAAGTATAATGACATTCTCCACACTGGTAGCTGGTGAAAAATGTTTTACAGCCCACATAGATGACTTCCCCATATTGTGGGGTGCTGAAAAACAGATATTTAATAGATGATGTATAAAAATGGCAAGTGTTTCCCTTTTAAAATCCCTTTTCAAATGCAATTTACAATATGGTATACCTCCTGCTTCAGATTACCCTATGACTTTGCAGCTGCAGTGTGTGTGTATTACACACATGTGTGTGTTCACAATGGATGTGTGTCCATTGTGTGCTTTACGTGTCCTGTGGGACGAGGCTGTTGTGCCTTAATGTCTTGACGAAGGAGAGGAGGGCGGGGGTGTTGTGTGGGCACAAATGGACACGATATATATGTACATACAGCGTGTTAGACAATATTTACAGACACTCACATGCAGAAATCTGCAATCATGGAGTCCAGTTAGTCTGGTCAGTGGACACACACACATATACACACTCATACACATCCATGCATATGCTTCTCTCTGAGCTCTCACTGATCATTTGTCTCCTCTCATTAGTGCTGTCTCCTCCCTCTTCTTTCTTTCCTCCTCACTTGTTTGTGCAGCTTGGGAGTTTACCTTCTTAGCCTCCTGGGCATTGGCTCTCTCTCTCTCTCTCTCTCTCTCTCTCTCTCTCTCTCTCTCAGTCTCTCTGTGTATGCACAGTTCAGTTGGCCTAGCCCACACTGACAGTATCGCACACACCAGCCCAGCTAGCCGGCCACAAACACTCCCACACCAGTTTGACAGAGGAAGTAGGCCACTTTAATGGGGATGCGTGGATTGCCTGTAGCTGCCTTAAGTGGACTGTAACCTGGAACTGCTTCCTCTCGCCAGGTAGGGCTCGTAAAGCATCACTTCACCTCTCATCTATGAGAGTGCATCGCGTTTAGTGGCTAATCTGAAATGCAACTTGTTTTTTTTTTAGGTGTTTTTGCTCTTTTTTTTAGGAGTATTCATGCGGTCAGTTTGAGTTGCTGGTATTGTTGTGCTGCTGTTGGGGAGGGGGAAGTGGAGGGAGTGGTATGGTCATACGGAGACAGAAAGAAGACAGAGATGTGAGCCAAGATAGGAAAAAGCAATAAAGGCTGATTTATCGCCAGGCATCTTTATGACAGGCTCATATGAGGAGTTGGGTGTCATTGTCGTGCGCTATTATGATTCATTTAACTTCAATATCTCCACCTGCTTCTGTTTGTTGGACTGGTTTTTTTTTGTTTGCTTTCCATTTTCTCTCTCACTTTCTTTGTCTTTTATCCAGCCTCTTTGATCGCTCCCTCCGATTATCCCACCTTCTTCTCTCATAGCTTTAATAAGCTCTTTCTTTTTTATAATATAATTGCCTCTGTAATATCACCTCCCTCTTAATAAACAAGAGTTGTGGGCAGCAGCATTTCCTGAACAACAGATTGTTTACATCTCCCCGCTTTTATTTCGGTCGCTCCTGCTCTGGCTGTGAGCCGGCTGACGTGATTTAGCCCTCCACATGACTGGGGAGTCGTATGGGGCGAGAAAGCAGGTTGGGGGGAGGTGGGGCGGGGGTGGGCTGGTAGGGAGATAGCCATTAAGAAGCCATACTCTTAACCGTGTCAAAGCTGAGCTGAGCGAGATAGGGAGGAGAGGGAAGAGCAAACCGAGGGACCAGAGGGGGGGAAAAAAGCCACAACAGGAAGCACACTGGGGAAAATTGCTTTTCTCGTTTTCTCATAAGGGGAATTGTAGGATTACTCTCTACTTAGAAGGAGAAAGAGAGAGAGTTTCTGTGACTGTTGTAGTAGTTTGCTCGTATACATAAAAAGGGAGGCGGCAGAGAAGACCTTTTATGTGGTGGCTGAATGTATTTGACAGTCCAGTGGTGCAAAGTTATGGAGTGTCCTCCTCTCAATCTTCCCCCCGTCCTTCATCAAAATTAGACAGTGTCAATGATTCAGCCTGCTTCACAGGCCGACACACACAAGCACGCAAGACTGAATGTGATATATCAGCTGGTCTTATGCGGCTAGTTTCGTTTTGAACAAACAAGACACTATTTGCGATGACCTGCAAACCCTCCCCCCCTACCCCCCCGCCCCCCACCCGTACATCTGAACCCCTTGTTTGTCACGCAGGAGCACAAAACCCAAAGACACAAAGAACACAAA
>JAOXYL010000042.1:14674093-14689068 GCA_028564955.1 Terapon puta | reverse complement strand
CACACACGCTGTGCAGTTCGACAGGTCTTTGGACCATTCAAACAGCAGCTCTAAAAATATTTTGTTCCTGCTCTTAGCTTGCACTTATTTTTAGACAGCTCATACATAACATACACTCATTCACCTTTCGCAGTCAACTGTGACTTTACTCAGAAAGTGCAGAGTGCACCGGAGCACACTTCCCACAATGACAATCAGAGTCTCGGTTTGGGGATTGGGGGAGGAGGGGAGGGAGGAGGAGTGGGTGGGTGGACAGTGAAAGGGAAGGATGCAGCAGCGAGATGATCCCCCGCTGTGCTCCAGTGCTGTGAGCAGCCAAACCCATTCACAGACACTAAAGAAGAAAAAGATTTATTATCAGGGATAGGGACTAGATAAATTATCATCACTCAAGTAGGTGGGAACAGTAAATAAGGACGCCGGAGTCACCGTTATCAGAAGCTGCACTCAGGTCAAGGAGCACTCGCACGCTGTACCGACCCACATTGGCTTTGATCAAGGTCTAATTTACAACCCTGACATGAGGAGGTTTAGAGCTGTGCTGATGACAAAAACTTTTTAAAGAAATAAAGTGATGAGGAGAGAACTGATGTTTTATGATTTGCATTACTGCGTTTAATGGCTAAACCCAATTTTCAGTGTTTTTTTTGTGCCATTGTCAGTCACTTAAAAAGCTTAATGGGAGTGTTGCATGAACCAGGCTAAACAACAATGAGGAGGCACAACAGGATGTTTCTTTAGCCTGCTGGAATATGTAAGGTGGCACAATGGGGCAGGAAGCATTTGCTCGTGGGGCAGGGAGTGGTCGTTCAGATGCAATTAATAGTCCCACGAACATGACGTGCGCACACATTTTCACTGTGTGCGTGCACAATCGGACACACAAAGCCATTCGCACAAATACACACCCATATATTGTGTCATTGTTCCAGCGAGGAGCCTCATCTATGTGGCACATTTTGTAGTTCTTATAGTCACAATTACAGTACACGCCCTGGGTGTGAAAGAAAATAGTTCCACATTTTATGAAATAAGCATAATTTGATAATAAGATGAGAAGATTGATTTCAAAACATGACGCTACAGACAGAATGTGACTGGGGTAGCTTAACATAGAGGCCATATGGTGGGGTGGGTGAGAGGGGGAAGCTGGTATCAATCTTCTCAAAGAACAAGATCATGGGTACAAGTATTTCCCTAAATGTTGAGCTGGTCCTCTAATGGGTTAAATTCACCAACTACAGAGGCTCAAAAGGTGACTGTAAAAACTTTGCAGCTTCCTCACTGATGGAAAACAACAGCTGCGGTCAGCTTGGAGTCACGCGGTCATGATGGATCCCGATGGTAAAAAGTGTTTATGTTTGAAAGAGAGGAAAGTAAACATGGGTGGTTACGTTACTACTGGCAGGCGCTCATGCTCCCGGGGGTTTGAGAACTCTCCGGAGACCCTCCTCTGACACCCCAAAAACTCGTCGCCCCCCTGAATCCATCATGACCGCTGATGATCTCCCTCAATGTTCAAACTACAAACTTTACAGGGGGGGTTGAGTGTTTTTGTGTCACTCTGACCTCAAAATGGCACCTTGGAAGAAGCGAAGGGCAGCCAGAACTGTCCTTAATTTGCCAGAAATGTTCTCACTCCGAAGGTTGAAACTCAATTTGGGTTCCCACCAAAAAAAAAAAAAGACTGAAAACACCATGTGTCGCCAGCTGTGGCCAGTATCTAGTTCATATTTGACTGTGTGTTCCTGTAATACAATGACTCATTATTTAGAGCCTCTCTCTCTCTCTCTCTCACACACACACACACACACACATGCACATACATACAATGGGGCAGCTTCAGGCCTCCAAGATTAGTGGAGATTGACCCCTTCCCCACCCTGAAGCAACTTCCCTTTTAGCTCTTGACCAATCAAAACGGTGGGTTGGCAGAAAGTGTAATGTGAAACCAGGGGTCTGGGCTCGACACTTCAAACCGCGGGCACAGTTGGAGGCCAACAGAAACAACAGCCGTGGTCCTTCACACTCTGTCGCTCTCGCAGAATTTCCTTACTTTGTTACAGCCAGAACACACACTGTTTACCAACACCATCTGCTGCATACACACAGCCAGCACGACACACACACCTCTGAGAGCTTGTGGGATTTACACTGTGGACCGCTGCTATGGATTAATCATTTTGGTGGCTGACTTTGTGTGTCGTGGACTAGACCGGTATCTAACTGGACACTCGAGGACTCGCCAGCTCGCCAGCCAGCTTAATAGGTTGTCATTGCCTGTTAGGGCTGGTCAGAGCTAACTAGCAGTATCTGCATGAGGCTACAGGGCCCTCTTTCTGTGTGGAGGGCGGATGATGCAGTGTGTGCTCTCCTTCATCTCCCCCCAGCTGAGCTCCGGATCCCCCTGTAGCTGCGAGGTCGGCCCCGAAGGGACAAAGAAGAAGAAATCCAAGAACCTGTAAGTACTCAGATCTCATAATTAATCAGTTCTCTCTGCGCCTTTTCCTCTCTGTGGTTATTTTCTGTTTCGCCGGAGCTGCAAACCAGGAATGATGCAATGTTGTGCTCTTAACCTGAACGCATTATTTTTTTTTGGAAAGCAAAGGTGTGGTTTAAATTTAATCTATAGAGATGTTTTTTTTTTTTTTTTTTTTTTTGCACGTGTGAGAAAGAGGAGGGACGAGACAGAGAGTGAGCACAATGGACGATCCATTCAGTCACTCCTGACATCTACAATAGCATTCACCTCTACTGTTTTCAATGTCCAGCCGTCGGGCCTTTTATTTTCATGCAAATTTAATCACCGTGCGTATTCGGTAAAGGGTCAAATTTTCACACCCTGCTTCAACGGCCACTATTTTTAAAGGATGTCTTTTCTTGTGTCCAAACTAATGGTGAATGATAATGACCTCTTTCAGCACACGGGGGGAGGGGGGGGGGTTAATTGAGACACGAGGACTTACTCTGACAATGTGTTAGTGTGGGTGTGATTGGATTAGTGGGCCGGAGATGTAGGGGCATGTCCTCACTGGGATGGCAGTGTTTAAAGCCCTTTTTATATATGGGCTCCAAACTTTGATATATACATATTTTGGCCGTTTTGACTTTATAATAATAACTGCGTTTGCTAACATGACACGGTTTTAGGCTTAAGGCGACTAAAGCTAATCACTCACCGCTGATCATCATCGACTTAATTAAGCGGTAAATCATGTGTGCGCTGCTGAGGAGCATGGTGCCATATGTGCGTGTCACACACCCAGCGGTGTGAGAGGCAAGGTGTGTGTGTGTGTGTGCGTTTAGAGCGGCGAGTGTTTGTTTGGGTGTGTTTGCGCGTGTCAGATGTGCGCGTCGACGCCTCAGTGATTCATCAGCTGTTGAATGAGCTTTATTCACGCTCCCGTTCATCGAGATGAAAGCACATTTCACGCCGCCAGGACAATAAAAGCACTCACCGGGGCCGTTCTTGGGCCTGATAGCTGCCCATTCTTCTGCACAAGCTGTGTTTTTATGTTGTTTAGTTAACCAGCAGATTAAGTGATTAAGATTCCGCAGCCCTTTTTCTTTTCTTTTTTTCCAAAGTCCAGAGTATTTTGCCTCTCTTGTCAGCTGTTGCGAACAGCTCCAGACCAGCTTTTTGCTTTAATGAAACACACTGCATAGAACAGCGTTGCTTTTTAGCGATAACAAATACTTTACTTCCTCATGATGTCGTTTTTAAACCCACAAGGTGTGATTGCTTCTGTCAGTTTGCAGAAACATTTCACTCGGTGGGTTCTGACATGAAATTGCTATGTGAGGTTTCACTTTGTTTTCATTACAGCAACATCAAATATGATTTATTTGAACTGAGTCATTACCTCTCATCTCACTTCCAAGGTGAAAGAATTATTTGACTCTATCAAGCAAACACACTGAGCATAAAGCGTAGAAGTGACTCAGTGTATAACGCGTGCCTGAAATCTTCGATCACTGCCACACACGTCAAATTAGTTTGGCGGCGTTTGTTGACAGAGGTCATGGATAACAAACAGTGATTTACTTACTTGCAGTGACTAAACAGGCATCAGGATGTTAGCTCATCTATAAACTACACACTACACTTACAGCAGATGATTCATTCTTGTTTGCAAAGCACTTTTCAAATACATTTAATCTCTAATTGTAAAGTACATACGGTTGCACAGTTACATTTTCTTTATATCTCAATCTATCTCTATCTCCATATATCTCTAGTTAGAGATATAGATATTCTAAGGCATGTTACTACTTCACCTATACCTATATTTTAAGTGAAACTTTATGAATGATTAAGTCTGAACCAGCCTCTCTCTCTTTCTTTGTTCTTGGTCTGGATGTTAATAAGCTGACATGTAAATATCTGACTCTAATTACCTTAAATGGCTTCACCATTGTTATTTAAAAGGCATCTGTGCAGCGTAGCGCCCGACACAGATGAAGGCTGCGTGGAAAATAACGTTTTGTCTTCTGTAGACAAAATGACTTCCCGTCATCGAGAGCATCCCTTTTCTGTCATCATCAGTCAATTTAACGAGTACAACATGCAAAGCCCTCTGAGCGCGATGGAAACTACATGTTTACGCTCTCGGCCTTCTGTCTCATGTATTCACAGCCCCTAGTCATTAAATTCTCAATGTCACGAGCCTGTTATCACTTATGGCGTTTTTTTTTTCATCACCTGGTATTCCGAGACCCGCTTTTCAGCCATTTTTCATTATTATGCCACAGTGTAAACAAATACCAGCAGCAATAATACTATGTCATATTAGACCTCGCCAATAAACATCACTACATCACTACAGTATCTTTCTGTGTAACACTGAGGAATATAAATGCAATATGTTGCTGCCATAGATAGAAATCTCAGAGTCTCTTTATAACCAATCATGAAGGAAATTAAGAGATTTCCCCCAGATGTTGGAGAGGAATATAGAACATATAAAGAAAGTGCAGGCTGCAAGTAGACCAGTGGCCAACAGTGTCTTACTGTATATGGTCAAATCTGTATGTGGTAATATTTAGCTAAAAGACAGTGCTGTGACCTTTGGACATGTGGTGTTTTGAAGTGTGGAATCTCTTATCTCTCTCTTTTGTGGGGTGGTCCTTGTCTGGTAGCATCGCCATAAGCCCTCTTCTTCTTGACTTTAATTACCGCAATCATCATTAGTGACATGGAACAGATGTCAACACGCCGCATAAAAATCCACAGAAGAAAACAGTGAGCATTTTTAAAGTGACCTGAGTGGTGCTCACATGTAAGAGCCCATTACTCGAGGCCTCTTTGAAACTTCCTTTCTACACGCCTACAAAGCACTTGGCCATTCATGCATCATTTACAGCGACAAAGACACCATTCTGGTCATCAACCTCTCAAGTATTATGCCTCTTATTGCTCCTGCTCCCTGTACTCTTCCAACCTCTTTACATTTTCCCTTCCTCCTACACTTCTTCCTTCGCTCCCCTCTGCACGTTTTGCTTCCCGTGACCAGTTCCCTGGATCTGGCCCAGCTGTTTTCCAGAAATTGTCCACATTATCTCCGCCTCTCCCCCTTCCGTTATCATCACCTTTTGTTTTTACTCAGTCCAGGTGTTCTCCTACACTGCCCCCCCCCCATCTGGTGCTCTGCAACTAGTAGCAACAAAGCCATAAACCTACATCACCAGAGTGACGTGTGCAGAAATGCGAGCTTGCTGATAGATTAATCTCAGTTTATAAATTATGCAAACCCAGAGGCAAAGTTCTCAATTGTTGCATGGTTTACTGCCACAGCAAATATGTACATACTGACAAGATTGAGATACCAATATTAAAGTGATTAGAACTTGGATTCATTACGGGCAGGAGATACGGACAGATGGAGAGGCCACAGAGGAACGCAGCAAAACACAGTGCCTATGAAGCGGTTATAAAAAACATAAATGACCATCTGTGTGTTGGTTTATCTACGTCTGACGTGTGCATGGTTGTTATTTACACACCGAAAGCACATACTTGCCGGTACTGATAGATGGACGGGTATAATGGAAAATAAATAAATATACGTTGCTCGGCATCTAAGGTGCATTTGAGGCCCTTTTGTGTGCTGTGAAAGTCGGTGAAGGTGAGTGTTAGTTGTGCAGTTTGACATGATGTGTTCTGACCTTGTTGTAGAGTCTGTGCTGAGATTATGTGAACCACTTAAAGCCGTGTCTATGTCCACCAAGAGCCACTGCCATCCAAGTTATATATAGACATCTAGAAGTAGTGAGTTAACCGTAACTTCTGAAATCGAAACTTTTCATCTCCTAATATGAAGTATAGAACAAAGACAAGGAGGAAACAACCTCCTTTGTGTTGAATCTCTTCAAGGGCAAACCGTACGTCCGCTTGCCTTTTGACCGAAGCGCAAGTTATTATACATGATGTAGCGTCGCGTTCCCATACTTTTGTTGTACTCGCGATGGGCAGCTTAAAAACTGATCCGAATTAACGCAGAAGATCCAGAGACATTGTAATGTTTATGCTTCTTACTTGTTGGAAGCGTCACCTTTATCGCAGAGAGTTTGGACGTTGTTGTTCGGGTGCATCATGCTTTGTAACTCAGGCGACATCATGCAAGGTGGTTTTATCAGACATCCATTTGTCTGTAGTCTCAGTAGTTACAGTGTGGCCCTTTAACACATAACCATCAGTCAAGCATCACCACTTCAAGTTATGGCGGTTAAACCGCGACTTAATGTCGTCTGTCATAATCTTCAAAAGAGACATTTGATTTTGAGGTTCATCCATCAATGAGTAATCGATTGATGATGTAAGACAAAAACAAAGACAAGAACTAAACCAGTTGCCATCGTTAGTTAAAAGTGTCAGGCTAATACGCATCCAGTGACGAGAAAATAATAAATATTTATCTTTTTTGGCGCATGTTACGTCTTTCTCATAGACTGGTGACGTGTTCAGCACAGAGCTCTTCCACCGTTTGTCATCTGGGGCAGACGAAGAGGTCATTTTTGCAAAAGAAAAAAAAAGTGTCACCTCAACTTACTAACCCATAAACCCAACTCCGGTGGAAGGAATCTGTCCTCTCCAAACACCGCGTGGTGATTGGGTGAGCCCAGGGTCCGCCTTCTCCAGACCCTCCGGACTATATAAAGCTTCACCGTAGCCTCTCAGGGGTTAGAGGAATGTGATTGTCAAACAAACCCCTGGACCCCCCCCCCACCCCATCCCGAGCACAGGCGCTCCTGACACACGCTTACATGCAGTCAAATCTCCACACACACCAGGCCGGCACCTATGTTCGACACCATGGTGGATTTCTCAGAGAAGTGCCTGGAAAGGTAAGAGCGAGGCAGTGGGCTTGTGTGTGTGTGTGTGTGTGAGCTCATCTGCTCTTCGATTTCCGTTATCAGGAATTAGACGCATCAGAGGGGGAGGGCGAGGGAGGTGTGGGAGGGGGCTGCTTTTGCGTCTCGCAGGAATCGCGGCTCTCGAGCTGGTAGGAAAGCTATCTGACCTCTACATGGATCTCATTTGACAGTCGCAGTGAGGGAGAAGAGTCCCCCGTGAGGCTGAAGCGCTCAAACTATTTTGGAGGAAGCAGCTTTAACTTCTAACTCGAGGCTGCCCCTTTTTCTTATTATACGCAGCCTGGATTTCAGGAATAGGATCGCTCATGTGGTCTTTGTGGCTGGGAAGGTGAGTTGGCTCAGAAATAGAGCTCCTTTTTATGGTCCTGATTGGGGTGGGGGTGGGGGGCTGTGAGTGAGATTCTATGGGATATTTATGGACGAAATTTAGGACAATTCCATTTTTTGTCGTTCTTCTAGGAATATTGCCGAGCGACTTTATCTTTGTTATGAGGCACTTGAGAGATCTGACTCTCGCCTGATTGCGTTAGAGGATGTGTTGTAATGTTTTTGGATGCAGCACAGCTTTTTTTTTTTTTTTTTTGTCTGCGAAGAAAGTACGGGGACAGACGCTCACAATTTGTTCCCGTATCTTTTCAGATGGAGCCCAAGTGGTTCAAATGTTATTTAAAGTGCTGTAGACACACTGGCACAACCCTTGACCCGTTGCACTCGCACTGACAGATGCACAAACAGACGCGCACGCCTGCACAGCGTTATTTGTGTTGTGTCCTGTATTTACTTCGCAGGAACACGGCCCTCTGTAAATAGAAAGTGGCAGAGGGGGAGAAAACACGCTCACTGCGGGCTGCTTTTCTCACCATCTGGATTTCAATTCCCCCTCGGTGCCCGGCGCTGTACCCCCCTGGATCTCGCGGGTCAACTCCTGCCACCGCGGGGTAACATTAAAACCCTACGCCACTAACTACCACGACCAAAAAAAAAAAAGTGGGATGAAGTGGGGCAGTGGATTTGGCTTTTGCTTGTATGGTACGCTGTGCTCTGCAGTAAGTCTGTCTGCAGCTCTCCCCCTCTGTGTGCTCCCAGAGCCTTTCCCTGGGAGTGCGGCCTACTTTTCAGAACACCAGGAATAGCCAGCGGGGTGCTATTAGTGCGCCTAATGTGAGCCAAGCAAAGAGGGAATAAAGAGTACGGAAACCTGTGGATAATTGCGGCGCTGAAGACCTCTCGCTCCTTCGCTCAAGCACATGAAAACTCTCTCTCTCTCTCTCTCCCGCGCAGACACAAACAGACACTCAGGTGTGCGTACAGGCTTTGGGCTGTGCTGCGGACGTGGACATGCCGCGTTCGCGTCCGCAGCCGGGTGGCAACAGGTTAGATCAAAAGTCATCCTAATTTGATAATCCTCAACAGAGCGTGTCAGTCTTATGGCAGATTAAGTCAAGTTTAGGGGTCATGCTATGCAATAAATCCAGTGGAGTCTAATACAGTGCATCTGTCAATGCATTAGTGCCGGCGAGCTATTAGCAGGCTCAGCTGGAGCGATGCAGAGAAGTGTCAACTTTAAATACAAAGGCACTCAAAGTGAGAGACTGAGAAGTGCCATTTGCACAGAGAGCAGAGGTGTAAAGAGCACTCTTCGTGGTACGGGTACGGTGTCATTATTAAGGGATTACTTGAGAAAGAGAGTCAAGTACTTTAGGAGTCCTCTCCATCTAAGAGGAAGATGTGTATCCTTGTTGTTGCTTTTTAATGTCAAAAATAGCCGGCCTTGTTGGGAGGAAGAGCGCTTCCTCTCTGTGGTTGCATATATCGACCCCCTTTTTCCTGCAGCTTTAAGGCTTTGGAGTTCACCCAGGGAGGTTTTGTTTTAACCCCCACCTTCCTTGTTTAGTTGATTAGTTGTAATTAGGTAGCAGATTTTGCAAATCTCTGGCATTGTAACAATGCAAACATTTACGTCCAGAAGACGGCGGCTCTACTGCAGCCCTCTGCATGGCTGTTAAAGGATGAAGAATCTGTCTGCCCTTACTGTTATATGGATTTCCTTCATCCCCTTTAAACCAATAAACACACTTTTTTATGTATGGTTGCACAAATGGAGGTGTCATGCAAAAAAGAAACTATTTATCTCAGCTACCTGCAGAAACCTCACGCCTCCTACGGTATGACAGACTACCTAACATGCAGAAAAGTGATGCTGCTGTCAGCGGGTTGTGGTCTAACAGAGGCAGCAGCATCATATGTACCACTTGTTTTGTGGAACAGCTGAATTTGAGTTTCGAGTGGAAAGATGAGTCACGGGCTGATATCATCTCAAGTCGTTTCCAGTGTTGACATCAAACTATTGGGAGTGAAAGAATGCCTCGCAGGCAACGCGTGCCGTTAGAGGTCCATCGAGCCTTTGTGTTTGCAGTATCCACTGACACCCACATGGTGGCAGGATAGAAACATACATTTCCCTTCAAGTGACTGTTGTTATGACATCATTGTCACATCGCTCCCATGCAGGCGCAGCTTGTATAAAACCAGACATAAATAATAAAGCGTCTTTTGTCAGGCCAACAAAATATTTTCCAGCTCCTTGTAAAAGACTAGTTTCTTTCTCTCTTCCCTCACACGTCCTGGCAAGACAGAGGCCCTCTTTCAGCTAACACATGCACAGCTCAAGACCTAATTGCCTCGAGCACAGCCTAAAAATAGAACAATCTAATGAATCCTGCTCTGATGTTATGAGTTTATTTAACTGCGAGAGAGTTTTTATTTGGGTAATAATGTCCTTCAGGCTGGCAAGCATGAGCTATTCGCAGGGTTACTGCATTTGAGCGCATTGTTGTTTCCATGAGAGAGAGGCCTGAATTTTCTTCAGCATCTGGTTTGAGCCAGCTTCATACAGGGCACTTACGTTATTTCAAGCAATAGATGAGTCATCCCTCCAGCAGTGATGCTGTGCGGATGTTTAGGTATTCTTTAGAATTGGATGTGGAAAAATTCATTTCGAAATGAGCCCGTCTCCTCTTGTTCTTGAAGGGAATCTTTTGATCTCCCTCTTTCTCGCTCTCTCTCTCGTGTCTTTTATCTATTTTTTTCTCCGCACGTCGCGTTTCTTCCCTTACCTTGCCTGAGAGAAGAAAAAAAAAAGCTTTTGCCTGGCTTTTTTTTTCTGGATGCCACACACATACGTGCCTTTACTTTTTTTTTTTTTCATTTATTGGAAGGCCATTCATTTAACAAGCGGCTCATTTGGAGTTTCTCCCCTGAACCTTTCAAACGCTTTCAGAAAAACGCTTGTGGTCCTCTGAGTCGACTGCACCAGCTGACCCCCACCATCCCCCACCCCAAAACCCAAACACACCCAAATCAATACGCCCACAAAGTCACACTCATCCTGATTTTAAAGGAGCCATTCAGCTGCTGCTTCCAACAGCTCATGTAGTCATGATGTATCATGTGTATGGGCATGTTGCTACCTCGCCCGTGCCGCAGCAGTTGGAAAAACTCACACCAGACAGCTGACTGTGTCCTCTGTTCGGTTCGGCGGCCGCGCTGTGTGGCCTCCGCGCGCTTACGCACGCACAAATTACCCGGCTACCCTCTCGCCTTCGCGTGCACACGCTGGTGGAGACTGGGAGCTTTCCAACACCTGTGACTGGCATGAAAGCGCCAGTGAGGTGGGCATGAGCTGGCACAGGTGCAGAGGGGGGTTCTTTGATATGTTTTTGCGTGGGCGTTCTTTCATCCCCTGTAAATTCACCTACAGTATCTGCGTGTGTGTGTTCTCTCCGGCGCCCGCACCCCCCCCACCCCCATATGTGCGTGCATATTTGAATGATAAGTGTCTATAACTGGAAGCGCTGGTTCTTAATTTGGGGTGTACATGCTCTCCTGGGGGCTGCGGGTTGGCAGTGGGACAGCTTGCAGTGATTAGGGCCGGCGAGCGCGCACACCGCCGCGCTGCATTATTAGCGGGCCAGCCAATCCACAGTGGAAATCAAAAGCAGGGACTCAGGAAATGGGTGTTGAGTGAGGTCACATCCCAATGAGGCAGCACGTGCTCCAGGTCGGGAAAAGCCAGGACACGCACCATGGGATTATGGGAATGCGCAGGATTCTGAAAGAGCCCTTGGGGACCGAGGGGTTGGTGTATCACCTTGTGTGAGATTTAAGGTGGCGCATGTGCAGCGGGGGGTCTGCTTGTGTGTGTGTGTGTGAGAGAGAGAGATGGTTGGAGGGGGGTGAAACATCTGAGGTGGGCGGTCAGGAGGATTTTGGATGCTGCTGACGGAGCGAGGCAGAGCAGAGGGGTGAGGAGGTCACGGCGCCCTGTTGCCTCGGCCCTGGGTCAGCTCCCCCTCAGCAACCCCTCTAGGCACATGGAGAATGGCGTGATGAAACAGAGGAGTGAGGATTGAGTCTCTCTCCTCCTTCCCTGCCACTCTCGCTCAGTCCCTGCCGAGGAACCTGCCAGGGACACATCTACGGGAAAGACTGTCAGCGGTATTAGATTGACAGGAGAGACGGTGGTGACACGGAGCAGGGGAAAAGGGAGCTTGACGTCGGCCTTTTTGGAAAAATTTCCGGCATACACCTGGCTGAAGACTAAAATGTACAAAACCCGACATTTATTTTTCACCTTTTCTGGCATTTGTGGGTTTGATTTCATGTGGATTGGATTTACAGTGCTGGAGATCTTAATTGGTGGCTCCTGTGCCTTGGATTGTTTTAATTGTGGACTTTGGACTTGGACTCAACACACTTTCTTCCCATGTCTCTTTTTGTCCACCTCCTCTATCCACTTCATCATCCCTCTCATCCTTATCCCATTTTCCCCTTGTCCTGTCTCAACTTTCCCCCCTCTCCTTCGCCTCCCCCTGTATCCATAAATCTCCCTTCCTCTCTTCCTCTCCCCCCCTCCCCCTTCTTGCAAACCCTCTCCCCCTTTCTCTCCTCCGTCTTTTCCTCTCGCTCAGGGCCAAAGACATGAAGAATCGGCTGGCTTTCCTGCGGAGGAGGAATGAATCCCCAGGAAGCAACCCAGCCAGCAAGTTAGACAAAGCGATGAAGTCAGTCAAGTAAGTGGCCACTTCCTGACAGCCCGTGCGTGTGGCGGGACGCGCGGGTGTTTTCCGGGTCTCGCCGCAGCCGGCGATGACCTGGCGTTGGGAGGCAGACATGTGGGCAGTGGCAGCGATGGGAGTGTGGCATCAATAAAAGGAATGAGGGAATGTTTGTGTAGCAGTGGCACGTCACAAGTTTGCCTTCAGGTTTTGTAATTATCTAGAAAATAGGTCTCCCACATCAAATATATCCGTGTTAAATATTCTAAGAGAGCAAAGTGGCATTTAAGACTGATATTGTTTCAATATTTTTGCTTTTTGCGATTGCTGGAGTTTGGCAGATAAGTGATTGCTCTGGATGTGCGTTTCATTTAATCTTTACAACAGGCACATTACATGAAAATATATATTATAGGTTATTATTTAACATTTTTAATATTATAAAAGTAAACCTGGCAGTGTGTAGAAAGTGAGAAATACATTATTTGTACATGCTTGTGCTGAAAGATGCAAAAATACAAGAATAAGGGCAATTTTCTGATTTAGACATTTCAGAATAGATGTCTGTTTAAATTCAAATCCACTGTGAAAAGGCAAAAAAAGAAGTGACTAAAGAGTATGTAAAATTACAGAGCAACGTTTTCATGAGTGGGTCAAAAAATGTCCTCAGATGTGAAGTTAAGTGAATATAAGACAAGCAGTGGCATGAGACGTGCTGTATAACAGGGTACAGAGAGGATGAGAGGCAGCAGGGGGCAGACAGACGCTGGTGGTGGTGGGGGAGGTCTCTAAACCCGACAACATATCCCCATTGGCCGAGGGGAGCTCCTCCCCTCCCGCCTTCCAAGTTGCATTCAGTTGGAATATAAAAGCCTACCCCCCACCAGAGAGAGGCAGATAGACTCTCAGTGCCGAACAGATTTCACAAGGCTGAGCTGAATGTGAGGGGAGAGACCAGCACACACAGACAGGAGTGGAAGGAAGCCAGCGGGGAGAGAGGAATTACCCACTTCCACGTTTCCACTCACCCACCCTGCATAGGCAAAGTTCTGCGGATGGGTCACACAATGAGAAACCTGGCTGAGATGGGCTTGTTAAAGAACCGCTCTGCTTTCATCTGCAGGCCCACCCCAGAGGAAGCACTGAAATGGGGGGACTCACTTGACAAGCTGCTGGCACACAAATGTAAGTTCATTTTAATTCCTTTTCCTCATTTTTTTTCTTTCTTATGTCCTCACACCTTCACACACACCATGTGTCTTTTGTGTAGATATATCTGTGCTATGTTATTTTTAGTGCAATGTGTTGGTAGACCTTGGTTGAATATTGACATACAGTGCTTGCATGTGGTGGCGGGGGAGGGTGGTGAGCACAGGAAATATGCCTGCTCTGATATGTGGATTACACACACACACACACAGACAGACACACACACTGCCGCAGTGAGCGGGCAGCTTGCAGCAAGTTTCCCTAATCCCAATGCACAGAGTCCATGTGTTACATACAGAGAAGGGGTGGGGGCGTGGGAGGGCAGTGAGGCAGGCTACCTGCAAGAGCGCTGCTATTTTTATTTCCCACAAATCATCGCCCACAGTTCAGTCCCAGTCCTGCTTAAAAGCAAGGAGCTGACACAACGCCAGCGCTACATCTGTTCCCCATCCGGCATTATTGGCCTCCTTATTCTCCCTCTTATAATTTCCTCTCCTCTCCACCTCTTACCTCACTCCTGCTCGCCAGAGTGAGGTAAGAGATGACCGCTTGCATTGGCTCCACTTATCAGCGTGGGTGATTCATGGGAACGGAAAGGTGCAGAGGGGAGCTGTGGGTGGACGCGGCTTCCTGCTATTCTTTCTTGTGGATGCCTTCTTCCTAAAATCATTAACTGGAGTGAAACTTAAAAAAAAAAAAAAAAGCTCAGCATGCCAGAATTAGTCCCCCCGCTGCTGCCCCCTACCCCACCTCTCTTGCGCCACAACAGCCATTTCTTTGTTCATTCACAGCAATGCATGTTGAGGAATGCATGGATGTGCTGACGAACAGTTGAGGAAGGATTGGGTCACTGGGGTGATGTCACCTCAAGGATGGCGAGGACATGAACGTGTGCTGTGGTGTTGAGAGGGTTGTTTTATGTCTCACTTTATTCCAACCACATGACTCAAACAGAAAAAAAAAAGAAAAAAAGGGCCGTCACGGAGCTATTCTGGGCGCTGAAACTCCAAGGAGCGCTTCAGCTGTGAGGTTGCCATGGCACTCTAGTCAACTCTCCTCTTGTTTATCCTCCTCCTCCTCCTCCTCCCTTCTCTCCACTCAGATGGTCTGGCAGCGTTCAGAGCTTTCCTGCGCACGGAGTTCAGCGAGGAGAATCTGGAATTCTGGCTAGCATGTGAGGAATACAAGAAGATCAAGTCGCAGTCCAAGATGGCCTCAAAAGCCAAGAAAATCTTTGCAGAATACATCGCGATCCAGTCTTGTAAAGAGGTGAGCGACACCGTACACGATTCGTGCGGCGTAAAATGGCGTCAAAAGAGCCTCCTGCAAAAAAAA
>JAOXYL010000042.1:14606239-14618948 GCA_028564955.1 Terapon puta | reverse complement strand
TGATTGATTGATTGATTGATGCCAAGAAATGTATGCATGCCTCATAATCTGAATACTCTCGAAACACAAACACAGAGTTTTGCCTGCTACGAATAATAGCACCTTGATATTGGTGCATAAAGCCCTGCAGCAGTATGTTTTTTGTGGGGTTTTTTTGTTTGTTTTTTTACCAAGTACCGTATTTTACAGAACATATACGTTTTCTTTGTCATCAGTGATGTAAAGATTATTTTGTAATTTGCTGCAGGTGTCAACATTACAAATTGCAATATTCTTAGGGAATAACTGATTAAAAACTGAGGTTCAGAGTGTGGTTTGTGATTGTGTTCAGTGGGTGGTTTCTCATAAACCTCCCATCTGTACTGTTTAAAACGGCAGAGGCACAGAAGTGCAGCCAGTCACTTTACTATGATGTTGGCGTGGCTGGGTTGGAGGGCACGGACAGTCACAATAATATGACAGTCCTGCTGTGGGGGAGTGGTAGAAATTCATAGCAGCATGCCACACTTTGGCTAAAGTGTGTTACACTCAGCCAGTGGAAACAGGATATAAGAGAACCCTAAGAGATTGAATATGAGGTTCTAGGTCACCTTGCCACTGTATTTGTGGCAACCCTGCTGGAAACTATTAACCTTTAGTGAATGGTTAATTGCACAATTTAAGTAATGATGCACTGAACGTTTTTTTTTTCTTGTTATGAATCTTTTTAATTGCCTCAAGCACCTAAACACATTAAAATGGTGGTTTAAAACATTAAAATGAAATTTAATAAAGCCTGCACAGATTTTCCAATTTCTTGTTGTGATGTTACTCTCATTAGAGCTGTTGCCTTTTTTCCCAGACAGACACTCCAAATTAAAACAAAAAAAATAACTAAATGAAATACAGTTCATTAAAATGGAATAAAATGAAATGCCACTATTTGTATTTTATACTGTTATTGACATATGACACGTAGTCTGTTGTCAACATAGCAGACTCTTTTACATTTTTTATAATGTAACATTGGTCCATTGCTTCACCAAAACTTTTTTTCCATCTGTCATAAGTCATTAATTTTTTTCTCCCAACTGGCTTTGGTACTTTTGTGGTACATGACCCCCCCCTCCCATCTTTCTGCTAAGAAGTGCTCTGCCATAAAGAACTATTTAAAGCGTGGCACACACTCCAATCTTAAAAGTGGGTCAAAAAGATGGAATGAAGAGGAGGAATTAAACTCACATTTAAATGTAATATGAACATTTGGATCCTTTTGTCAAGGCTGTTAGTGTGATTGATTTGTATGCTGCAAACTAAAATTTCAGATGAACAAATTGCACGTCGACTTTGCTCCATCTCAACTGTTGTGTGGGTTTCATGGCTTGGATTAAGATTATTATCCACGTTATTTGGCATAGGCATGTCACTCCACTCTCCTGTGTTTTCGCTTACAGACAGTCCATTCAGGCGGAAACTGGAAAGTGCAATTCAGTCTAGTCTGGTTGACACAAACAGCTCGCAGAATTCAAGCGGTGAGCACTGAGTCACTTATTTTATGTAGATGTGTGTGCATTTGTGTGGAAATGTCTCATTTCTGCTTGAACGGTGAAAGGTATTTTCAGTTTTGCAACAAAGCAGGTATATGTGAGTGTCAGTATAGACAGACAGAGTATTTCTGCAGACAGTGATTTGCTACTGATGCCCGGGCTGAAAATTGAGATGGAGGGGGAGTAGAGGATGTAAAGAGGTTTGTGTGACCTACCTTGCATCAATTGTTACTATATAAAACTCAAGTCCAAGAGCTCTGTTATTATTATTATTCTGCTGCGCACTCAGACCATGAAAATGGAGACCTTGTTGAATGCCATGTCGGATCACCTTTGGCTCTCTAACGGCTGCCACACATCATGGCAGTGACTCAAAAACAGACGTGTAATTAAAAGGCCCTGAAAACTCATTTTCTTGATCAGCCTCTTACTGTGACCATGATGTTCTACTTGAGCACAAAACAAAAAAGTGGGCAGGGCTAAGTGGGGGAAAAAGGTGATATCGCGCGTTTCTGTGCACCAACAGGCTATAATTGAATCAGCGTCTGAGGACGGCGTGTCGTTTTTTCGCTCGATTTTCAAGGGCACAGTCACTTCAACCTGAATAAACCAAAACCACAAAGGTCCGATCAAGCAGATCAGTTGCTGAGCGTTAAACTCTTTGAGAAAATAAAACCTAAGGATCTTTTTTTTTCCAGGTTTTACCTTTTTGTTTTTTATTTTTTCATGAATATAATGTAGTGTTATGTTGTTAAAGACTTAAGATTTAAACCAACTTTCAAGGGGTTGGAGGTTAAAGCTAGACATCAGTAGTTTACTTAACTGTTAAAAGTTGTCCTCCTTTCTGTGGATACCTTTCTCACCGTCAGTGCCTTTCCGTGGAACTATAAATCAGCTGTTATACCCGAAACAGGCAAACATGCAGAATTGCTTCACAACAACTGTGACTTGGTACTTGTTATATCTCCCGTGCTTAATTTCTGAACGTTAGCTCCCACCTAAGAAGCATTTTGCTTTGAAAAGAATAAAGAAACACCAGATAGTAAACCCTACAGCATTGATCAGGCTCAAACCATCCCACATGCACGATCACGACCTTTCTAAGAGTTTATTAGGTTGCACTTTTATCTCGTTCTCAGTGGAGTTGCTGTAATGTGCTCCTAAACATAGTATTTAAAAAGCTCCACCTTTTTTTTACGGGTGTGGTTGTATAGTTGTGATCTCTGTGTATATGTGCGTGTAATGACTAGCAAGTGTTTTTTTCTTTTTAATGGGCTGACGATTAGCTGATTATCTTGTTTTTACCTATCTGACACTTTCACATCAACACACTTGTGGCTCTGGAAATTTTTTTTTCTCTTTGCTTGATGCTGAAATCAGCCAATATATAACAATATTTAAATAGATGGATTGAATTTACATCACCTTCTGTCACTGATCAAAATTTCTGTGAGGTCTCATAATGTGTTTAAAATAACAGAGATAATAGAGTAGCTGCTTTTTGAGTCATAATCATAATAGCCTTGGTAAAAATATACCCTAAAACACCAAAGAGACTGAGTGAGTGAACGAGGAAAAAAGAGCAGCAGAGACCGCTGTGTCTGTGTTTTTAACTCCCTCCCTTTCCTCTTGTTCACAGGAACTCCGAGCCCTCTGGTGGCCACTTCCTTCTCTACAACCCAGAGTAAGTCTAACCCCACCTTCCTGCTCAAAACAGAAAATATGCACGCCGCCTCCTTTCCATTTCACCTTTTTTTTCGTTCTTTTTTTTTTTTTTTGGTCTGGTATGCTTCAATTTCTGTTAATCTGTCATTGTTTGGTGAAACAGTTTCTCTATAATCCATGTGATTATACAGATTTTCTGCATTTAGCTTCATTCTCACAGGGGAGTGTGTGAGTAGGATTGTTGACATTAGTCTTGTTCTACATCTGCATTGTGTTCGGATATAGCAGTGTGTTTCAATGACTCGGCTGACTCATTGTTACAACGCGGACAACGATTGTTGGAAAAGCTGTAGAAATTGTGAAAAAAATGTTTTATTTTAAGATGCAAATATGAATTTGTTATGTTTTGTCTGTATTGGAAAGGCTCAGGATAGAAAAAACGGACAGAATAAAGGACAGTGATAGTGGTTAATTATACGCAACCTCTAGGCCACCAGGACACCTCAACATTCAACTTTTAAACATTGCTTCAGTTATGAGGTATCACAAAAACTGCACCCCAGATACATCAGACTTTTACAGAAGCACTGCTGTTGAAAATGTGCAGCGCAACAGCAACAACATCTTGCTGGACTTTCAGTATAGATCAGGGATGGTAGAGGCTAGCAGATGGACAGATGCACAGTGTATTGCTTTTCTCCTCCGACAAAGAGTCAACGCTCTTCTGGGCCTTGTGATTTTTTAGAACCCTACACTTGTGGTGCTTGTGGCATCCAGTTCCAGTTCTACAACAACCTGCTGGAGCACATGCAGTCCCACGCTGGTGAGTCCACGAAATACAAATGCATGATGAGCCCGACAAGGCAAACAAATACAGAATGTGAACACACCCTCAGTGGCTGCGATGCATGTGAAAGTCCATATGATCACACACAATTCTTGATTGAGGTGTCGACATTAAATCCTTTGCGAATAATCCCAAGAAATTTTAAGTCCTAATGAGGGTTGTTGCAGATCTGGTTCTGAGGCTGCCGGTTCATAGTTTTTATGTTTTGAAGGAAAAGCTGCAGTGCATCGTACATGTTACCAGGTGTATATACAGTAGGGTGCATTGTCTTCTGATTATTTTATGAAGCGATTAATCATTTAGTATATAGAATGTCAGAAGTGGTTGTCTTGCCAAGATGTCAAAAGAAACTAAAATATTAATTTTACAATGGAATAAAAACACAGATGGCAAGCATATACCCATATCTTAGAGGTTGCAAGGACCAAACGTTAAGTATTTGTACCTGATAAATTACTTAAGCGCAGTTTGTTTACCCTCTTATGCATGAATCATGTTGCGTGTCATTGCATGCAGTCAGAATTATGCAGCTATCCTCTGGACGGTCTTGAAATATTGTTATCCCGACTTCACCAGTGAAAACAAAATCTATTTACACTAGCTGATGATTTATAATGACTTTTTTTTTTGCTGTTTGGCGTGTGCCGTGAGACTCTCTTCATTTAATGACGTACCCTGCAAGATTTGTGGCTGATCTTATGTGAGAAATGGCTGAGTGAGCTGTGAACTCCCACAGCCGCTTTTGAAGGCGCAATTTGTTAATGACGGACTGAGAAGGGCCAAGTGATGTATTTTGGGCTTTTCTTTTTCGTACAGTTGTTTTGATTTTGTGTCATGATTTTATTCTTTACTTTTTCTTTTTTCTCCACTGGAAACACTGAACATTCACTCTCCCCATTTAAACCCATACAATGTTGTTACCTCAGCCCTGATGTACCACCTCTGTATCTCTTCCAGCGGACAATGAGAACCACACCAAAGGAGACTCTCCCAAAACCTCCTCTGCCTCCAATCCTCAAGAGCAGCTGTGGAGAGGTTCTCAGCCTCAGGCCCAGGCCCATTCCTCAGTTAAACTACAAATTCAGCCTCAAAACATCACCTCGAGAAACCACACACTCAGCCGTAAGTACTGACATTGACTTCATTCTTGCCACATCTCTAGAGTTGCTCTGAATACACAAGAAGGTCTGACTCTTTGCAGGAGATAGTTAAAAATAGAGTTATTATGGAGTGTCCAGTGGTTAACAGCAAGCAACTGCAATGTCCCCAGTTTGATTAACGTCATCCACCCCCGTCTTCCTGTCTATCACTACTGCATCAGCCAAGTTCAAGCGCAAAAAAAAATTAATTAGGTTTTTTTTTATGTTTTCTCTTACACTTGGAGTGTTTTCCACTGCACTGGAGCAATAAGAAAATGATTGTCAAGTCAATAAAATTCAAATAATGCAAAGTATAGCCTTTAATTAAGTTTCAAGTAACCCTAGTCTGTAAATCAAGACAAAACCAAAAAATATCTTGTTTGTTCCCACGTCTTTATCACTGTGTATTTCTTTGCACAATCCTGTTCATTTTCTGCCAATACACCAATTAAAAAAACATGATCACTAACTACCTTCATCATGTCTTGCTCTGCCTTCCTATCCATCCATCTGCTGTCTGTGCTGGCAGAGAATAACGGACTACCTGAGAAGGAGCGACAGCAGGTGGCTGAGCGCCTCTTACGGGTAATGTGTTCAGATCTGAGCATGCTAAATGTGCTCAACAGCAAGGACTTCCTGAAGTTGGCACAGACCCTAGTGGATACGGGTGCTCGTCATGGTGCCTACTCCACCCGTGATGCTTTTGGCAACATGAGTGCCTTGGCACTGCGCCAGCTGCCGCGGATGTACAACCAAGTCAAAGTCAAAGTCACGTGTGCTCTGGGCTCCAACGCTTCGCTCGGCATCGCTGTCACCTGCCACTCCCAAACATCAGGCCCAGATGCTTGCTACGTTCTTACAGCCTACCAGGTGGAGGGGTCGAGACTGAAGCGCTATGTGCTCGGCGTGAGGGAGGCGGAGCTGAGGGAGGGGCCCGAGCAGGTTCACCACTGGGTGCAGAATGTGCTGTCTGAGTTTGTGATGTCAGACATTCGCACCGTGTATGTCTCAGAGCCCAGGGTGTGGGCAGCAGGATTTGCGGGGTCACCACTTGGCGGCGGTGGCCGAGGCAGGATATGCTTGCGCTGCGCGGGGTGCTCGCTCGGAGCCGTTGTCCAGGCTGTTCTCGGGAAGCGCAGCCTCCAGGCTCGAGGTCTCCACGAGCTGGCTGAGCTTCTGTCGACGTGCCGAGATATTGCCTCCTCCTCCACGTTGGCCCTTCGTGAGGAACAGTTCACCAACACATCCACAAGCACAACCGAGGAGGGTACACAGAGCAGCCCCGCACAGTGCCCCACCCCTCCTTGCTGGGATCGTATGGCTGAAGCTCTCCTGCAGGTCCATGGCCATTTTGAACAGATATGTGAGGCTTATGGACGCAGTAAGGCCACCGCTCCACTCCTCCAAGGTCTCAACAAGCATCTGCTGGGGACGCTGGCCTGTCTGCTGGCACCTCTGCGCCTTGCAGCTCTGGAGCTGAGCAGCCAGAGGAGACCAACCATACAGCAGGTGCTGCCTGTCTACCTACGCTTGGAGAAGTTTTTCACATCCAAAGCTGGAGAGGCTGGAACCGGCACAGCCAGCAAACTCTGCCACTACTTCTTGGAAGCACTTAAAGAAAACTTCAAGGTACTGATCTGAATAATTCTTACATCAAGCTCCTAAATTAGCTTTTTTTTTGTCGAAGTGATAAGATTTCTGTTGGACTGAAAATCTGAAAGTCATGTAAATGCTCCTCTGTCTCTAGGTTGAACGAGCCCACCAGGTAGCCATGGTCTTGGACCCACAGCTGAAGCTGCGTTCAGTTCCGGCCTACCAGCACGAAGACATCATCTCTCGCGCATGTGAAATGGCTGCTGAGACCAGGGATGGAGGTATGACCGGTGGTGGAGGTTCAGGTGGCGAAGAGAGGGACACCGACGGCCCACCCACCCCTAAAATAAGCCGCATAGAGGGAGGAGGAAAGAACGGCGGCCCCTCAAGGGGGACGACTTCATCTTGCGCAATGTCTGGTAACGATGAAGGTCAGAGCCAAGTTAGACAAGAGATTTTCCAATACCTTGCTGAACCTCTTCTCCAAGGCACACCTGACCTCTTCCAGTACTGGAGCTCAGCAGTGGGGGAGAAGTTCCCCAAACTTGCTCGCCTGGCACTGTGGCTCCTCGCCGTGCCCGCCGTGGGCATTCGCAGCGAGTGTGTGACTGTGTGCGAGCAGAGCCTGGCTATGAAGAGGAGGCAGCAGGTAACCGCCGAAGAGATGAACAAACTCATTTTCCTTCGGTCCAACATGGGCTAGGAGAGAAACCCAACCAACCCTAACCAACCAAACCTTCACCTCCAACCAATGACTGAAGACTATTATTTATATACTGTAGGTTTAGACCAACTGTAAGCTTAAACGTGTATGGACATTAAATACTTCTCAATATTTACAGGAAAACTCACATTGTACAGGTTGCAAACACCCATGAAACAATACGGCTTATTGCATATTTTTTTATGGAGAAAGGACCGTAAAGTACTGCGGACAAATGTAGGGGTGGAACGGTTACTCTCAAAAGATTGTCCCGTTTGGTACGCCACCCTCGGTTTGGGATGCACACATAAGCAGGATGAGTTTCAGTCTTATCACAGCCAGTGATTTGAATTACTCCAGCCTAATGACAAAACTGCTAAAAGGCTCTGATGCTGTTATTCTCACTGGCAACATTTTCAGGTAAAGTCAGCTTTCACTGTTTGAAACTACTGTCATAAACCTCTGAAAACAATCCTGCAAATACATAGCAGTGCATGCTGTACAGCATGAACAGCATGTCGGAGATTAATCATTTTCATTGGTTTTTGGCAAAATATTCAAGTGGTGAATCCTCACTGCCATTGAACCTCTGACAATTAAGTGCACCAGGTTTATGATTTTCTCTCATGTATCACTAAAAATTATATTTTT
Organism: Terapon puta; assembly: GCA_028564955.1. NCBI lineage: Eukaryota > Metazoa > Chordata > Actinopteri > Centrarchiformes > Terapontidae > Terapon > Terapon puta. Next base: position 14,610,824 of record JAOXYL010000042.1, on the reverse strand, counting down.
TAATATATTCAGCCAGGTGAGATGGTGAGGTAACTGAAAGCAAAGTCATTACAGGTAATTTGACGGCTGCTTCAGTGGCTTAAAATGTAGCTGTGGATCATTTGCATGCATTTTTCATTGAAAAGGGTGAAAAGCAGCTGATGAAACGTTAATAACGACGATAGCGATGCTTTCCTGTTTGTTCGTCAAAAATGGTGAAGTGATCCAATTTTCTTTCTAAAGTTAACTAGAGAGGTCTTTTGCTGCTAGAAATGCAAATCAAATGGCTAGATTTGCACAGAAGGGCCCATATTATGACGTTAACTTAGAAAAGAAATCAAGCTTTTGGTTGAGTTTTCTTAACAAATATTTGTATTTTACATGCACAAAGAGGGACAAGTATCATAGTAGAACCTGATTCTATTCAGCCTTCGTATACTGTAGCTGGATAGCACCAACAGGAAATTCAATAACATGTTTAATAAATCCAGTATTTTATCCTTTTATACTTGATGGTACAGCCCAGCTTGTATGTCAGTAAATACACAATAATGACATCTAGAGGCCATTTTGTCTGGCTTGATGATAGTTTCCAGCGCTGGTAATTCAGGAACACCACATCAGTCAGCTCTGTGAGATGAGACACCTACAGCCAACTAAAAGCTGCACCAACCCACTTCTTTATAGACATTTATCCTTTGCATTGCCCTCAGATAAACAGCAGTAATGTTATTAGCCATCAGTTTGGTAAGCTTGAAGGCAAGGATTTAATTCAGAATTACATAAATCCTCGTGCAGTCGCCCACTGTGTGTTTTTCTGTGTTTGTTTTATTAAGCTAATTAGAACATATTTGTCCATAGGAAAGTTATTATTTTTTATTCATTCTTCTTCACTCATTTATAATTCTAATACAAACATTGTCTTCCTCATGTGAGCTACAAGTTTCCATTTTCAAGGCAATAAGCTTTATCACAGGGCATAGTCTCCACCTCTATCTGCTAACAATGACTGTTTCCATGACGCTCCTCCAGTTAATTTTTACTGGTAAATTATTTTTCTGCTCGATGAAATCAACGGGATTTTCTCAGGAATGAGTGCACCCAAGCAGGCACCGCCACTTTTCTCCTCACTGTACCTAAAAAACACACCAAACTGTGACCTCAATGCCGAGGCATGTACTCAACCGTGACTTTTTGCGAAACGTTCCACCCCAAACACAGTTAGTGCCATTCGCAACAAACGAAAAAAAAAAAAAAATGGATCGCTGAGGGTTTATTTTTTTTCAGGATGAAGCAAATTCTGCCAGTACATTCACTGAAGTCAACACATGCATAATAATGAAGTCAACTTATTTATTTTTTTATGGATTCTAGTATACATTTCCTCAAGCTAATACCTCCTCAAATGACTTGGATGAATGGAAGTTATACTGTAAATTTGTTTGTTGCCTTTGGTACTAATTAGTCAAGTACTAGTTTGTCATCTCTGTTGTTGGGCCTTAAGTCTCTTTCATGCGATCACCTTAAACCCCACAGCCGGAGCCAACACCATGCCTTTTTATTGCTGTTCAATGGCCTTCTTTTCACCATGTTTCTCTAAAGCTTGTAATTTTTGTTGTGTTTTTTTTCTTTCACTCTTTTAGACTCTAAGGGACTTAAGGCTGATGGGTGGAAACAGTGTCCTCTAGTGGTCAAATGTGGACTTTTTTTAAAAAAAAATCCTGGACAACTGTGGTATTTGACAAGTGCTTTATTCCAAAGTTCCCACATTTTGGAAAAAAAAAAAAGGTTTAACTATATCAACACGCATGCTTTGGGAGTCATCCGTTGGTTTACAAAACTGGTCAGGTATAAGTTCAACAATAACACACTCAAGCACAAGTATCCACTGTATAAATTTATACTCAAAGGCTCAGTACAAGATTATTTATCTCATTAGCAGGTCTTCACTGGGAGTCGTACCAGAGCAGGAATAGGTATCAACACTGATACTTTGGTACAAGACTCCCATTTTAATAGTTTTTTTTTCCACAATATGTGTGGTGCAGCTTCAGTATTGTCTTTTGAATCCTAAAGGGTGCCGCACATTTAAACGCTCCACAACAATAAAACAGGGAATGTCTCCACCTGCTTGATCACAATCCATATTCAAATATTAAACTCCAGTCATAGCTGAAAGTATTATGCCATTATTAACTAAAAAAAAACAAAACAAAACTATCTCTTGAGGTTCAGTCATGTTACACTTCTGCCAAAATCAACTCATTCCTGTTTTGTGGCTGAGAGTTCATCTTTGTTCAACTTTGACCTCACAGATGTGCACGGTCGGCCAGTAGGAACATCGGCGAACTCAAAAACGTGTTAGTCACTATTCTGTCTCTGTTACGCCGCTTTGTTTTGTACCATTTCACACTAATCTGCTGCCCTCATAGGCGGTGTGCAGTTAATGACGCCTCGATCAACATTTATTTATGACACCACGCTCTTTTTCTGGGCAGTTGTGTTAAACGCGAGGCTAATGTGACTGTACCTCCGTAGTTTGTAAGGGCACATGAAGTAGGAAGTCAGTACACTGCACATGGAAAACCAGTAGGGCATCTGAATGAATGGTAAAAAAAAAAGTGGAACGCTAAGATTATAGTCTCATGAAAGGAAAATCTCTTTTTCATCCACCTGAATGCAGTTAGTGAAGGTTTTAAGTTATATAACTCATTAACTTTTATTAAAAATGTGTTAAGTTGAAAACGTCTTTACGAACTGTTTCGCAACTACATAAGATGTTTTTTTTTCAATATACTGTAGCTCTCCTTACCTCTATAAACAGCTTTGATTCAGTGTTTCATGAAAGCTTTTCTCTCGTTCTCTCAAGAGCAACTTAACACCAGGCTGAGAAGCGTTTCTCTGCCCTCTGCGGTCGAAGGGTTAAAGCTCTGTGCGCTGTGGCACCTGAAGCCAACCCTGACGGTGATGAGACACAATGTTGGTACAAACTTTTTCATCACGTCAGCCAGGGAAGACGTGAAACCACTGGAGGTCAGCAAAGGCAACGTTTTCCAGGAGTGTGAAGTTTCTCTGCAGTGGTTCCTCTGAAATGTCCGACTTTGGAACTCTCATCACGTCTGGGTTGGTTTTTGGTTGCCCAGCGGTTTTCACATTTCCAGTTTATCTGCTTGGGGAGAATGACTTGATTTGATTCAGTGTAACCAAGATATACTTTTTTTTCCCAGTTTGGTTTTGTTTTCATTGTGAAAATTTGCATTCCTGAAATCAATATGTATACTGCTGTTTTCAAACTGATTTATGTCACACATTTATATTTTGGTAAAAAAGAAAAAAAAAAGAAAATTGCTGTAAATTATATTTTAAATTTTAATTTTATAAGTACCAATCCAATGTTTTACCTCAGTACTCAGAAGGTAATGTTGTAATTTAAAGATTGGAAATCAGCTGCTCATAACAAAATTTAGCTCCGGTCAAAGATGTAGTCAAAATACTGTACATTGGTTTGCATTTGGTCAGCAGTGATCCTCCACTTAACTGATGACGGGGTTTTTTCTTACAGTTTTTAAATAAGTATTTTAAATAGAATATGCTCTGGGACACAATGCCATCGTTGACGTAATGATGTCAACTTAATTTTACTTCGAAATAGCGTTCTTTTTGTTGATTTAATGAGAATTATATCTAAGATATGCATGCTTTTAATAAGAGTACTGATATATAAAGCTAGAGCCAACATGAGTCACTTGCATCCGTTGAGAAACACTGGCTTATGAGTAGACGCTAAGACACTCCGTCAAGAGTCAGATGAGCAACCCGGGCTGAATTTGAACCTTTTTGGGGGGTAGCGATGCTGATCATGGGTTTGGTGTTTATGGGTTGACATCATCCATTTTCAGTGGATGTATCATGTAAATACAAGAGAACTGCTGTTTTTATGCCACAAGGGGGAGCCTTCATTTCAGAGATACCGTAGGGAACACCAATAACATTATACCTCTATTTTCTACAGTAGCATTTCAAAAAGGTTTTGATATAATAGAAAACTCAACTTAGATACTGTTACTAGCAAATTGAAATCAGCTGTAAGTTTTATTTTGTTTCAGGATTTTAACTTATTCAGATAATAATTGTAAAATATGGTATAAGAATGCTAACATGAGATCTGTTCTGTTTTAACTATGGATTATAGTCTGTATTATCAATTCAGGTTAAGAAATTAGTGTTGCTTTCATCCTATTTTACAGGCATTACTTCCTTTTATACTCTGCTAAAATGCAAAAAAATGTGTTTGATTTTATTCTCTCTTTCTTTTTTTTGGTCTTTTTTATCGCACTTTGGCAGCAGATTCCTGTGTAGCTTCAGATCTGAGTTGTCTTATTAGTAAGCCTAATTTATACTTTTGTAGCAACACTATTTTTATATAATGGCAAAGAAAGGGTTCAGTGTCTTCTTTCTTTTCTTTTTTTTTTTCCTGTGTCATATGTGGCAGCGCTGTTCAATGTTTCTTGAATACATTACCCACTGTAGTATGTGACGTGTGAATAAACTCCAAATCTGTCCAACTGTGGCGTAAACGCAGCGAGTGGAATGATAACTGTCTGCG
>JAOXYL010000042.1:14576558-14590562 GCA_028564955.1 Terapon puta | reverse complement strand
TCTCTCTTTCTCTCTCTCTCCGTACTCTCTCCAAGAGTGTGTGTGTGCACTCCCGCGTCCGCGCGCGCGCGTTTGTGCGTGCGTGCGTGTGTGTGTGTGTGCTCCAGGCAATCAATGAGGACCGCGATGCTGACTTCTTCTGCAGCTCTCTGCCTCTCTTCCTCTCATTCGCCTTAGCAGATATTATAGTGCATTTCAACTTTTTTTTTGTGCACAGGCAGAAGGAAGTTTGGATTCCGTTTTTTTTTTTATTATTAATATTATTTTTTTCCTTTTTTTTTTTTTTTTTTTTTTAAAAAAGAAATCCTCTTGTTTCCTGTAATAAATATGAGAGGTCGCTCCTTTGCTGTCACTTTTCTTTGGAATCTAACATGTGCCGTCCCTTGCGCGCTGTTTTGCGGGTAGGATAAGGAAACAACAAAAAGGTGTGACAGGAGCCTGGCGGACAACTGTGGATTTCTGCGAGTAACTCCTACCGCCGTCCAAAGAGAGGGTGGGGGGACGGGTGGCGGGGGGCGGGTGGGAGGGGGGGGCGAGATGAGGGGGGCATCGGCCGGACCCCCCTCTTGATTGATTACTTATTAGTCATCCCTTTGGCTAAATGGGACCCATTGAAAAGGCACCGTGGAACACATACATGAATCAAATATTCCCGTGTCCCCTTCAATGTCTCCAGAGTAGTTTTTGCTTAAGAGAGGGGGTCGTGGCTTAGCATTATAAAGAGGGGAAAACAGCATAGCTTTATGGGTTTATTTAGACAGTTTCTACGGTTTGACATCCTGCCGCTGTAAAAAAAAAAAAAAAAAAAAAAAAAAAAAAAAAAAAAAAAAGAAAGAGAGAGAGAGAGAGAAGGGGAAAAACTCGAGAGGATTCCAAAGAGGAGAACATTGTGGACATACATTTTTTTCTAGTTATTCCGTTGTTTCTTTTATTTTTTTTTCTTCCCTCTCTCTCTTTCTCTTTCTCTCACTCTCTTTCACTCTCTCTCTTATTTTAAATATTTATTTTATTTTATTTTCAATTTTTTTTTTCCATTTCCTCTACCGAAAAATGAAACTTTGGACATCTCCCTGGGTGTCTTGCCTGGTGATTCTCATCTTGTGTTTTGGATCAGAGTGCGGGACAGTCCGGAGAAAGGGGAGATCCAAGAGGGAGTTGGTGCGTATTAGGGAGGCGAGAGCCACCATCCCAGGGGCTTGTGCCACACGTCTGCCCCGGGGCAAGCGCTCTTTGCCCGGCTTGGAGCTGCGGGTGCCTCGCCAGCGCCGGCGCTCCTCTCAGGCGGAGGAAAACTCTCCGGACCGGGGGAAAGCTGTCTACTTCACCGGCAGGGGGGACCAGCTGCGGCTGAAGCCCGGCGTGGAGATACCCAGAGGAAATTTCACTCTGGAGATGTGGATCAAGCCGGAGGGAGGTCAACGATCACCCACAGTGATTGCAGGTAAGGCAGCCTAACACTCCATCCATCCAAACTGTCACCCCAGCCGGGTTTATTAGTGACTCCAAAGCGACTTAAAGAAAAAAAAAAACAAAACAAATTTAAAAAAATTAAAAAAAAAAAACCCAAAAACGGGCACGCCGGGGAGCGGACGCGCAAATGTGCGCAAATGTTCCCCGGTGTCATGCAGCGTGTCAAACAAAGCAACATGCAGTTTCAGCGAGTTGAAAACGAGTTCATCTATCAGACTAGACAATGATGTAATGCTCTGAAAAGTGTACAGCGGATATTTTAGGTAGTGCAAGCGCGGGGTCACTGAAGATTTTGATCACATCTAAGTTGGCCACCTCACAGAGGGCTGAATCTCCGCAGTGTGATCACTATTTTTCACAGATTACCCCCCACCCCCACCCCCTTCCACCACCACCACCACCCCCTTCTCACTTATCCACTTCATAAATGGTGATTTATGCGTTCTGCGCTCATAAAACGCGAGAGAGGCGCGCGGGCAGCAGGTACGGCGCTGCCGCATCATTTGACCGGCGGCTGATGTCACTGCGCGTAAAATGTCATTTCTCTGAGGCGACTTGGCTATTTTAAAACTATGATGTAATGGCCAAAACTTTGGGAGCGAGCACGTCACGTCGGGCACAGGCAGCGGGGGCTGAGATACGCCGCCGTCGTCTCCGTGCGGGCGCAAGCTCGAGTGTGCCCCCACCTCCAACCCCACACCACCAACACCAGAATCATCGACACCTTTGGATTGGCTACCGGAGTTACGGGACAGCACCCGGAGATCCAGGGTTTCCCCCCTCCCCGGCTTAAAAATGTCTGTCCTGTTTGTTTTTTTTTGTGCCGTGCGCGCTTTTTGGTGACCGGTCTCTCCCCCCCGCAAAAAAAAATAAATAAAAGCAAAAAAAAAAAACGCAGACTGTTGTGCGAAATCGCGGCAATCAGATAGTGATGATGCATCTCTGCTGACTGCACAGAGCAGCCCCCCCCCCACACACACACACCCCCACTGTCGCTCAGAGCTTCACTGTCATCTCCTTTTCATCTTTTCATATGGCGGGGGGGCTCTGCAGCCGCGCGTAAAGGAGCGCCAGAAAGGTGTTAAAAACAGCTCTGCATCATCTGTTTGGACCAATAGCTCTTTTGTGCAGTACAGTATAGGATGCTTTTTTTTGTTGCTGTTCCTTGCCGATAGGGAGCGTTGCATACACAGCATACATCGCCTGCTCCAGCACTACTTGTGCAGATGGCTGCTTTTGAACTGAACTGAATTGAACTCAGCCCTCCTCAGCTTCAGCTTCACTGTGCCAGTCTGCACGTTTGGAGTTGGTGGGCTGAGGGGGGCTTTGCTAAACCATATGAGTAAATGTACACCCTCATTTACTTTCTGTCTGTCTGTCTCTCTTTCTCTCCCTCCCCCAAACACACTCACCTAAATAATCAATCGTGTGTGTGTGTGTGTGTGTGGGGATACAGTGCACTTTCAGGCGGCGCTCGCCAGTTGGCGGGGCCACGCGCCGCAAAAACCAATCGCCTGTAAGAGTCTCAAACTGGGAGAAGGAGAGGGGGTGGGGGGGGTGGGGGGGGGGGGAGGGCGAGAGGGTCTGTTGTGACCCCGGTGACTCTTTGATTCACAGAGGATGGACACAATAACAGGAACATCTGTACAGTGTAACGCAATCCAGCACGACGAAAAAAACAACAACACCACGAGCGGTGACCTCCGCGGCGGCCACAGGCCTGACGCGAAGACCTCCAGACAGGGCGTGAGCGTCACACTCGAGCTCCGAGGACGTTGGCGGCCAGTGTTTTTGCACAGGTGCTGTTGTTGCGCCCCGCCTCCCCCGGCTCCCCTCTCTTCCCTTCCGCCCCCCGCCCCCATCTTGCACTCCCTCCTGCCCTACAAGAGATTACCACTCGTGCGCTGCATAATCTTGTGCGTTCATCTCCTAAGGTTTTGCACCCGTCGGGGGGCTCGCGTCGGCGCGGGCGGAGAGAGAGAGAGAGAGAGAGGGGCGCGCGAAGAGAGCAAATATGATGACCAAACAAATTCAATAAAGCCTAATCTTTTAAATCCAATTCAGGCCTCAAAAATCCCAGGGCCTCTAGAAATGCTCCATCCCCTTGTTTTGATCCCGGCACAGTGTTGTTTGCAGCAGCTGTTTTTTTTTACTGTGTTGTTTTGACCACTGCTCTCTCTCTCTCTTTCTCTCTCTCCCTCCCTCTCTCTCTGTCTGTCTCTCTGACTCTCTTTCATTTGTTCTCCCTTCCCTCCTCTCTTCCCCGTTCCAATTGACCTTTTTGTGTTACGTGTTGACTTGTGTTGTTGTTTTTCCGTGCAATTGATCATCACACAGTAAGCTCAGCCTCTGTTTGGGACATAAAAACGGGAAAACCACCAACTGCTCGGGTACTTTCGCATCCCTGTGACCCAACTCTGGTGACTCATTGGTCTCTTTGTGCTTGAGGCTTCCCGATATGATCAGTTCATTGTGAAACACAAAGGGGAGACATCCTTCACCGACTGTTGAAGTTGCATTTCATATAGACTTTTCATGATTTAACAATATGATGAACTTATGTAGTTTAATTTGACTTAATCAATCTTCTCGTCACAATTCTTTGGAGAAGTTGGAGGGAGCCACTTTTTGGGCCTAAAAGAAAGGATGTCGGGGGGTGGTGGGGATCGATAGCTGTGACTTTTATACTCCACGGATGACTGGTCAAAGCGTCATCAAGTACAAGCGTGGATTGTCGTCCGCCCTTTAAATTGAAACGCAGGATCTTTGAGAAAACGAGGGCTTCCTGTGCTGTCATTTCCCGATTGTGACAGTTACATGTGGCCAGAATTGATCCCAGGTTTGAAGGCATTTGAAAGGTTGTAAGAGTTTATAGTCACATACACACAGACACACACACACATCGACAGCCACGCAATCAGAACATCAAGGTCTGTGTCCAAATGTTATGCAAACTTTGTTGTGCCCTATTAGCCCTTGTATCCGGGTCATGTTGGGTTGTCCCGCATCAAAGGAAGGGGAAAATAAATCACAAGAGGAACGGAGGCTCTCTTCCATGACCTGCTGGGGACAATTATTTGCAGACGCTGGCAGATAATTGCTGCGATAACAGATATATTTTTGGTCCTGTCATCTCGCGTGATGATACACACAAACACTTGTTCAAAAACAAATTTCCCTTGTTTTCCCACTGTATCTGCTTCCTGTTTGATCACAATCGGTTTCTGGGATTCCAAAAGGAAGAGGAATAATCCTGAGATCATGACTAATTACCTGGCAAGTGGTTGGAGTCTGAAGAGGGGCTGAGTGTAACACTTATCCTCACCAATCACTACCTCAAACTAAAAACATCTTCATGGTCTTCTTATTAGTTTGAGTCATTGTCATGGCCATGCACTGAGTACCTCACTCTGCCTCAGTGAGTGTTTGGAAAAAGAGTTGCTGAATACCCCCGAATCCCAGTTAATGTCCTTACATTTAATGTTTTCTCTGAGGACAGTTCCACAGTTTAAGTTACAGTGCAGAAAAAGGGTTAATTTATGTCATCGGACCTTGAAAAACATATTTAAGTGCTACTACAGGGAGATTTATGACTCATAAAAACCACCATTTAGTTGAATTAATAATTAAGTGAAACTTGACAGCCAAGTCAAATGTTTAAAGCCAAGTGTTTTCAAGTGTTGTGATGACAATTTTATAATCAATATCCTTGTCATATTCATCAAGTTTGTTTTTAAAATATTAATGGAATTTTCCATTGTCTCGTCAGGACAATTGCTGTGGCGGTCACTTGAGTATGACTATGAAATAGTGCCTTTTTTTGACCTTTCAGAGCCAGAACAGCTCAAAAGTAAACGGAGTCTTCATTGTTCCCTTCCTCTCTGCTTTTTATCAAGTCCTTGTGACATTTTTCTTTGTGAGTGTATGTGTGTGTGTGTTTTTTTAAACTTTTTTCCTGAGTGTGTTTTTCTTGGAAGAAGACAAATGGCGAGCGCGAGGAAGGTTGCCTTTGAACCTGACAGGAACAGCTCTCTACCATGGCATGTGCACATGCAATTCCCTTTGAGTGTGTGTGTGTTCCAGAGAAGACACAAATGCCAACTTCGGCATTTGTCTCTGCATATGGGAGTGTGTGCATTTCCTCACAAGCATGTATATATGCACGTCTGTATAAGTATGTGCATATGCATGTGTGTGTGTAGGTGTATTTGTGTGAGCCAGAGGAGTCGCAGTGCAGGGTCTGGAAAAGTGTAGTGTGTTAGATTAATTGACCATGGCAGAATTATGACAGCTGTTTACACTAGGAGCCCTACGAGCATTTTAGCACACCTTTTAGCCTTGAGTGCACAAGCTGACAGATGGAAGGCTTTTTCCTTCCAGTGTAGTGGAAAGCCTGAAAACGTCATCCACCAAAGGACTGACCTTGACGCTGAACCCAGCCCTCACTCTTTGAACATTAGTCCATTGCAATACCAAGTTAATGAATGCATACTGGATTGTGCATCTAATTAGAAACAGGTCAAAGTTAGCAAGATGTCCGCGCAATCACCATTATCCAGCCACTTATTGCAGGCTCAGGTAGCCCAATCGATGGGGAACAAAGGCATCTGAGTGGACAAGTACACTGAGGCAAAGATGTGATCATCACGATGATAATTAGCTTATAATTTCAGACCATCCTAAGGTAGCAGAGAAGAATATGAAGGGCATTTAGCGGTCTGTGACGCACGGATCCCAGAAGCAACAAGGACACTCCACAGCTATATGAGCTGGGTGTGCAGGTCACAGATCGAGTGTCTCTTTGTGGAGATCTATTTGCCAGAAAGCTTGTAGCTAGAAGTGCCTTCCTGATGTTAACAAATCCCAGGAATGTATTCTTCTGTCATGAGTGGAAGCCTTGCTCTCTCCTCAGAGTCACCTGTGAACAAACAGACTTTCACATGCTGAGATGGACCTTGTGAGGCACGTCAAGGCGCTTTGGAATCTTTGCCCACTTTGACTGGGCTGTATGGGTATATGCACGTAGTCACGAACATGTACCAACAAACACACATATATGCACACGCACAGACATGAACTTGTGTGCTTGCACACACGTACCTCAACAAGCGCTAAACAAACAAACAGTTAACATTCAGAGATCCCCTAAGAAGTGAAAACACATTACCATGCTGAAGCTGACATGCACGGTCCAAGTGAAACAGGAAAAAGGTGTTTTGGTGCCTCTACAAAAACAAGGCTTTAGCAGAAAACTAGCCTTCTCTGGCTACCCCGCTGGCAAGGGGCATTTACACGAACAACTTTAAATGCGCTCAGTGTTCACGAAAAGCTTATACATTGAGATTTCCATGGGGTCTCCCTTAGTTAAACATGCACTTCAACCCAATTTCCAGGACAACATGGACTTGGATATAAAAATGTATATATCATATTTATAAATTCTGTCTTTAATCTCACCAACATTATTAGTCTCCTTCTGGAAATTTTCAGAATATTTCAAAATGATATAGTATTTAAAATGCATTTAGTGAAATCTAAATGGTATATCTACCAACCATAACTGTAATAATAAACACTAGCATTAAGAATTGTGAAGATACAAAAATGAAAAGAAAAGATGTGGACTGAAAATTTCGGTAAAGCTCTTCCAAAGGTGCTGTATGAACAGTATCTTTTATTACTACTGTTCAATCTCACTCGTGTTCATGATCACTTGACTGGAAATTTTAGGCAGGCACATAATAATTTATTTCTTTTTATTCTCTCTCCAGGCTTATACGACAAATGTTTCTATGCCTCCAGTGACCGGGGCTGGCTGCTTGGCATCCAGGCGGTTAGTGAACATGGGAATCGTGACCCCCGCTTCTTCTTCTCCCTTAAAACTGACCGTGCCCACAAAGTGACCTCCATCCACTCCAACACTCACTATGTACCCAACCACTGGGCACATGTCGCAGTCACATATGATGGCGTGTATATGAAGCTCTTTGTCAATGGTGCCCAAGTGGGCGTCAGTCGGGAGCAATCAGGCGATGTTTTCAGCCATCTGACCAAAAAGTGCAAAGTGCTTATGATTGGGGGAAATGCACTGAATCATAATTACAGGGGGGCAGTGGAAAGGGTGGGTTTATGGAGGCAGGCCCGAAGGCAGAGGCAGATTGTGAGAGATATGCAGGGCCACGAGGACCCCCAAGATCTACCTCAGTTGGTTATTCGTGAAACGTTTGAGCACCCAGGCAGGAAGTGGCTGACTGTAAAAGATGGTAGCTTTCCTCAGCCTGAGCAGGGAGGAGGTGGACGATTAGGAGCTCTGAGCAGCGGAGCAGCAGGAAATTCAGATGGATTATTGGACACAACGCTGCAGCCTCCAACTTGTGGTCAAACTGTCTGCGACAATGTTGAGGTCATCAAAAACTACAACCAGCTTTGGAACTTCAGGCGGCCCAAAAAAGTGCGATATCGCGTCATAAATATTTGGGACGATGCACGGATGAGGCCAACCGTATCGGACCACCAGATCAGCCTGCAGCACCAGCAGCTCAACGATGCCTTTAGCCCCTACAACATCACCTGGGAGCTTAGCATTCACAATGTGACCAATTCCTCCCTCCGAAACCGGCTGATTCTAGCTAACTGTGATATCAGCAAAGTTGGTGATGATGCATGCGACCCAGAATGCAACCATCCGCTGACAGGCTTTGATGCAGGTGACTGCATGTCCGGGCATCGGAGTCGATGCCCTGAACACAAACAAGGAAATGGTGTATGTGATCCTGAATGTAACTGGGAAAACTTCTTCTACGACCTTGGCGACTGCTGTAACCCCAATGTGACGGATGTGACCAAGACGTGCTTCAACCGCTCTTCTCCACACAAGTAAGATCACTTTCCTCACATTTAGCATGTTATCATGTTTTCAGCACTGTTAATCCTCTGAAGTAGTTGTTTAATAAACATAAGACTTAAATCCACCAAAAAGCTTTAACTAACCACAGCATTCCTTGCTTAATTTGATACATTTTTTGGTTGACATGATTGAATAATTTTGGTAAACCAACTCTACACCATAGCCTCACATGCCTAGAGTAAATCAAACAACAAATCTTTCCATACATGTGTCCCTGAAGAGAGGTTTTTATGTCTAGTCCTACTGTTTCCTGGCCATTTGGGCTGAGGCTAAGTGTAACATAACTCCCAGCCTGTGTGGCCTGGGAAATCCTCCGGGAGCTGCTAGTCCAATCTAGCCTTGGCCTGGTTCAATCAGTGTTCCACACTTAAGCAGGGCAAAACAAACGCAACTGGAGGACTTTCCTGGTAGCAACTGCGCAGGCCAGACCACTCATTTCTGTATACATTTTTCAACAACTCTCTCCACCTTCCTCTACTCCGTGTCTCATATACCCAGTGGTCCTAATTAAGCTGGCTTGATTGGAGGAGGGAGTTGGTTTGGAAAGAATGACATTCTAAACAGAGTGTAAGGGCAATTAGAGGTCAGAAAAGAGAGTCCAGTATGGCTTTTGCTTGTAGCAATGGAAATAATTTCAAAGACACACTACTCTCTCCAGGAAACCACAGAAAGACATGTTTCCTGGGTAGGCAGGTATGGGTCCCTTAACGTAGGTGCCTGAAAGAATTTTCCAGGAAAAACAGGCTAGAAACTTGACTTCACTTGCACGCAAATACAAGCATTGCATTGAATCCTCTAGGTGTGCTATACATCAAGCAAGAGATTATGTGGTTTCATGCGGCTACTTCATGAGAATACAGGGGCCTTCATAGATGCATGCAATTTTTTGTTTTTGTGGTAATCTCATTGTGGCTTGTAGATGATGAGTAAAAGCTGGCAAAGAGAATAAATCTCTGGAATTCGCTGTAATAAGGTTTGTGCCAGACCTCCAATAGGATTGTTTGTTTCTTGGTATACTGAAACTCAACACAGTAGACTAAGACATTTTTGTGGACGGTGCAGGGGGTCTTCATGGTTACACCAGAAAAAGAGACAAAAATTACAGATATTCAGATGTTTGTCAGCATAACTTGCCACTGTCATGTGGGGACAAGCAAAAGGGAGAAAAAGTAGTGGACCTAGTGTGTGGGATTGTTTGGGTATTTCTGATAGCATGAATCAAGGACACCAGGCTGTTTTCAATCATAGTTAAGCTGGAAGCATTGTCTGTTTGGCACTATCCTGTTGTTTAAAATGACCGCTAAATAGCTAAATAATGACATCTAATTAACAACATCAGAGGGGAAAAGCAGGTGGGTTCGCCGTTGCCTCTCTCAATTCCCACCACATCCCTTCCAGCTTAGTCATCATTAGAAGCTCATTCATCAAGTGGCAGGCAAACTACTTCATTTAGACATCGGCCATTGGCAAAACGCTTGCCGCTGCAATGTTCAAACCTCCCTGCGGGCGTTTGAAGGATGGACTTGTGAAAGGAAGGTTACCAGCAAGAGAGACAAAGAGAAAGACAGAGAGAGAGAGGACAAGAGAATTCTCAGCCCTAAAAAAATAGATATAATCTCCCCAAGTGGTTGCTTATTTTGCTTTGATTATGGTATGTCTGGAGAGACTTGCAGAGAGCTGCACTACAAACAGTTTGACATTCCTCCTTAATTATGGAATTCTGGATGAACAATACACTGCGTATGTGGGGGAACAATGGTTGTGAGGTCCTGCATTTATTTTTGCAGCATTTGCGCCTGTTACCACTTACATGTAGTGTTTTCAAAAATCTGGCTAACACAGGACACAGGCAGCTCTGTGGTCCCGCAACAGTCTCTCCTCTGAAAATACCATTGATAATAACCCCCCCCCCACCTCCTCCTCCTTTCCTTCCCTCCACATTTGGCTGAGGGAAATATTTTGCATTGTTTTCGCAGCCCTTGGTTTTGACACTTCTTATGGTTTTGGCGGTATCTGATGTTATCTGACAACATGTATTGTAAGACTGAACATTCTTATGTCTGGAGCTCGGGACATCTGACATTGTGGCTGTAATTCATACAGTGTGAATTTACATTATGTGTGCAGAGAGGCAGAAAACAAATGACTCTCCAAATAAGCTGCTTGAGAAGCTGATGTTTGTGTTTCACTGTCAATGAAAGATTAATGTATTATCCAAGCAACCGGATAGAAGATCGGAACTCATCAGTGCTTGGAGTTTTTTTTGTGAGCATCTGAAATCAAAATACTTTTTGGAAATAACAAACTAAAGCAAGATGGATACACAAACTTGGGCAAGGCAAATAGGATCATTTCAGCCTCAATATGTTTTTGGGAAATGATGTTCTGGCCTGGCCTTATCAGAGGCTAATAGGTCATCTGTTTTCCCTTGGCCTCTGTCTCTCTCCCCACCTGAGTCAATACCTCTTACTGTGACAGGTTAATGGATGGACCACTCTTTCGCTTTCCTTCACTCCCTCTCCCCGCTGTACTCTAGCTCAGAGTAGGGAGCTAATCTCCAGGGCCCTTGACTTGGGTGTTTTACAGTTGGTCGTCTAAACCTTAAGCCCCCGTCCCATAAAACATAATGGAGTGCTTGGGCGTAAATACCAGGACTTTGCACTTCCCCTTTAAAGCCATAGCACACTTATAAAAGCACCTGTTGTTGAGGTTTCACCTGCGCTCTCATGGGGGCCGATAGAAGACTCTATGCTTAACCGAGGGACTGAGGGGAAAGTGGAGTGAGGCTTTCCTGGGGCCACTAGGCAGGCAGAGGAGTTGCATCTGGTTATGATAGCATGATATGTTGCCAGATTCTGCAGGTGGTCTTTTAAACGTATGACACATCAGGGAATTCAGTTGATAATGCCTTGGCAAGGTCGGCGTGATTCAGAAGTCAAGGAAGACACTGACAAACAGGTTCATAAATTCTCGCCAGGACTGAGAGTTTTTAAAACATTTTTTTTTAACCTCGATTAAGAGATCCTACTTCGGATAGGAATTGGCACAGTTGGGGAGCACTTGGACCATCATGTCATCCATTCTATATATACCCGAACACTGCGTTTTTTCAAACTCTGCTCTCAGCAACGGGCAGTCACGGCAGGATCTGTGGAATCTGAGCGTTGACAGTTCCTATGCATGTGCCTTCCTTGGAAGGGAAAAAATAATCAGAGGAGTATGCTGGAAGGTTAAAGAGGAGCGTGCAAGTATAGTAATAAAGGCAGAGATGAATGATGGGTTTAGGGGCTGTGGTGTTGACCGACTTGATGACAGGGGAGCCGAGGGCCCCCTCCAATTTTAAAAGTGTTCTTGGCCGTGATACCGTCATTGCCATGCCAGCTCACCCCAGCTTTCACACTATGCTGCCCCAGACATATGTATACAAGGCAAATTTATGGGCTTATATGAATTATATGGGTGTAAATGGATGAAGTCATAATCCCCCATTTAATATGTATCAGATATAAAAGCATTAACACAGGCAGTTTGAGCTGCCTCATGCACCCTGGATCTCCCTACGACAGATGCAGATGCAGTGATGCTTAAATTTAGGGAAGCTTGATTTTTTTGCACTCACCTTACCCCTCTCTCTCTTTCTCTCTCTCTCTCTCTCTCTCTCTCTTGCTCTCAAGTTTTCTCTCATTCTCTTTCTTTGTAAGTCTTTAACAGTCTTTTTTTTCCCAGGACATGTCTAAAAAGTGGTGTGGTTAAATGCATGGAAAATCCTGTCCTTCCCAAGTGGCTCATCTCTGCTGAAAAAATGTATGATGCGAGGCAAAAGAAGGGAACAGGGGCTGTGATGGGATGGGGAAATAGCTGAGGGGTGTGTGAGAGAGGGAGAGAACACCGGGGGAGGGGTAAAGCAGGGTAAAGGTTTATTGGCAAAGAGGTTTGAGTAAGATGTAGATGGAGAGATAGAGAGGCAGTGTATTTGAGAGGCCCGATCTGACCACTTCACAATGAAATCACTGGGTACCGGCTTCCTACAGTGGCAGCTAACCAAAGCCTCCACTAGCGTGATCATTAGGCTGTGTGAAACCAAAAACATGCACACACTACAGCGTGCATGCGTAGACACACAATTGCATATACTAAAATGGTCTTCTTTCGCTGTATATGTGATGCACGCTTTGTTTTTGTAACAGGGCCAAGAGCATTAGAATAACTGAACTCAGATTAGTTAGGTTTTGACCCTACAGTAGAATTGCTGCTCTTATTCATTGCTGACTCAATCATTTTTGCATCAAACCCCTCTGACCCTTTCCCCCCCTCATGCATGTCCAAAACTCTGGACAAATATTTTCTAAGGAAATAATGAAATTCCTGAAATTATTAGGAAGAGGGACCTTATATCATCTGTTCTCTCTCTCTTTCTCCTTAGACCTGGCCCCAGTGAGTGCCCCCAGTTGCTCTCCACATAGGCTTGAAGAAAGCATTTGCTACACTGAACCCTTTATTCGAAACGTCTGTTTTGAAGGAACGCTGCATCCTCACTAAGCGGCGCCTCATCCAACTTGTGATTTGAGTCAGATAGACTTGTCCAACAAAGGTTTTGAGAGATGTTATGAAACATTTCGTGTAGCTGCATATGAAATGGGCATTGGCGGTAACATTAGCAGGCTTGTTGCGGTGGAGGAATTATCTCATTGGTGTAAATTCCTCCAGAATGCTGTCAAACACCAGTGTTGCTGACTTTCAGATTGCCACATTGTGCATGTGCTCTGAAACAGTTAGGTTTTATCCTCAAATTTTAATATTGTATGCAGGCATTTGCTTTTCAAACATAGAACTTTTAGCTGATAATGGAAAAAGAGCACATGGTACACAGTGGTACACATTTTCAGGGCTTATTTAATGACTTAATAAAACAATGCTGTGAGTACACAAAGATTCTTCAGGTCTAATGATGAATCTTTGCACCCATTTAAATAGTCTAGTGATCTAAAAGAATAAATGATTTAAGAAAAATAACATAATTCATTGAATAAAAGCAGGCCTGGAAAGAAAAACTAGCTTAACACTGCGCCTAAGGTGGTATTACCGATGCATGCTTCTTTTGGCAACCAAATACTCCACTATAATTTAGCTGAAATCAGAATAAGTCAAATTTTATCCCTTCTGCTTTGAGCTGCTAGTATCGTTTTTGTTATCTTAGGGCCATTAATCATAAACTGTGTTGCATGTCAGTGGGTCTAGCTAAATGCTTTTCCCCCCAGAAAATTAAGGCCCAGTAATGAAATTGTACCAGTCAGAAGGCTACATTGTCACAGATAACCTTACCCCGTAGCTTGTACGCAGAATAAAAGATCAAATCTAATGTGTTTGTACTGTGGAGGTATGTGGCACCTTATACGTGTGTTTAGTTCCAGTCAGCTGTTGAGAAAGTAAATATAACAAGCACCCCCTGGGAGTGTACACTTCACAAAAGCTATAAGTCCTTGAAGTCTTTGCTTTTATGTTTGTTTACCTGAGTTTATTTAAGTGGGAAAAATGTGATGTGCACTTAAACATAAGGCACACATGACTGAGCAAAACTTGTACAGCACACTTTCATACATGCACGCAAACACATAGATCTGAAATGT
>JAOXYL010000042.1:14556699-14575147 GCA_028564955.1 Terapon puta | reverse complement strand
CAGCAGTACTTTTATTTCATGGCCATGCTAGCACCTCAGCATAGACAATGTAATGATTTAGTCACTATATTTAGGGCAAGCGTGAAGATATGTAATATAAAATAGTGCATGTATATAAGTATATTTTACTTAAGATTCCACCCAAATGAAATAAAAGTGTAGTTTCCCTGCAGTGCAGCTTGTACGGCCATGAAAAAAACTTTAAGAAATGTCGTAACATTAGAATCACCATAACATCCCAGATTATTTTTAGTCTCAGTAGTAAAGCGGATCTATTCCCACCGGCACCTGTTTGGTACTTATGTGGCTCGCCATGACATCTCTTTCTGTATGTCGAAATGAGGATGGAGCACGCCCAGGGGAATCGTCAAAAAACAGACAAAATAATGGGAAAAAGTGTTTTATTGTACTGCTTACTGCATGATTCACTGTCCATAAAAATATAAAACATCCGACATCATCTCGCACACAAGAACATTGCGGCTTGGCATTTCGTGTCTCCACAAACGAGAATTCAACCCTAAAAACACTATACGCCCATGGCTGCATATTTGGGGTATTGTACTGTTTATTTGCTTCCTGCACTTCCAAGACAACAACATCAACAGCGTGGTCTGTAATCCCCCTATTTTGCACAAGTGTAAGTGAGCAGCGGCTGTAATGAAACTGAATGGGATGAGAAGAAAATATTTCATTAGTCAAAATTGATACCAGCCCTAGCCGCAGTTCTTTAACCTCGTTTGACACCATTTATAACTGCACTGCAGGTGCATGATCGCTTTGCCAAATCTTGTAGACACAAAATTACCAAAAACTCTGTCTGCGCTGTCCAAGTGAGCAAGCATTGCTGTTGTGAAAACACAAGGGGAGAGGTTAAAGTAAAACACTTTATTTTGGCATATTGGTTAAAATGCCAGCTGTTTTCAACCTCACAAGGTCAATTATTCCTATTCAACCTTTATTCTGTTGGTTTAGAAGCCATTGCAAGTGCCAATACACTTTAAAGAAATATTTCAATTCAACAGGGACCTAATTCTGAGCTCTGTTTTCCTGAAAATTACACCACATTAAGTCTTTTTTGGCTGGAAACACTGTTGTTATTTGTAAAACTTCCCCTGGTGAAATCGACATTCATGAGGAAGAGACTATCCTCATTGTAGAGCTATTAACTTAATGTGAAATACTCTCTTTTTCCTTGTTTTTTCATTTTCCAGAGCCTATTTGGACGTGAAAGAGCTGAAAGATATTCTGCATTTGGATGGCTCGACTCACCTGAACGTCTTCTTTGCCAACTCTTCTGATGAAGATCTGGCGGGGGTTGCCACTTGGCCTTGGGACAAAGAGGCCCTCACACATTTGGGTA
Organism: Terapon puta; assembly: GCA_028564955.1. Classification (NCBI taxonomy): domain Eukaryota; kingdom Metazoa; phylum Chordata; class Actinopteri; order Centrarchiformes; family Terapontidae; genus Terapon; species Terapon puta. The sequence continues at coordinate 14,573,784 of JAOXYL010000042.1, read as the reverse complement.
GAAGAGAAATCACATACAAACATGCACGCCAGCACACTCACGTGCGCTCACTTAAGCGTATGCACACATCCAGTCTGTGGCAACCCAGATTGTTGATTTTGAGTAATTACAGTTCAAGCCTCAAGCAATTTCTGTCTTCATCACAGCTCCAACAGGGAAGACGGTGATAATGAAGCGGAGGAGGCCCATTAATAATGCATTGTCTGAATCTTACCCCTGTTCCATGATGTGCTACAAAAGGACTAGTCTTACATCTTGTGTCTTTTCTTGTGTTTTCTCAGGCGGCATTGTGCTGAACCCTTCGTTCTACGGCACATTTGGTCACACTGACACGATGGTCCACGAGATCGGTCACAGTCTCGGGCTTTACCACGTGTTCCGGGGCATATCAGAGATCGAGTCGTGCAACGACGCGTGCCTGGAGACTGAGCCCTCGATGGAGACCGGAGATCTGTGCGCGGACACCAACCCCACTCCCAAATACAAAGGCTGCCACGACCCTGAGCCGGGCAACGAGACCTGCGGCTGTCGGCATTTCACACACACGCCATTTAACAACTACATGAGTTATGCAGGTGAGACCGAGCCTCCGCTCACCTGGGCAAAGCGTTATAGTGATATCTCTCACGTGCAAAAAATGACACGCAGAGACCACCGTAGAGGAATTTGTTGAGTCTGTGTGCATACTGAGACAGGTGTGGAATTTAGCAGGGGCAGTTCAAGGGAAAAGCATGGCAGGGGGGCACATCCTTTCCTGTCACTCCTTTTGTGCCAAAGTTCAATATTTTTTTGTAGTCACGGTGAAACAGAAAAATCAATAGTGCTAAAAACAAACAGGTGGTTGATTTTTTTTTTTTTTAATGATTTAACTGCTTCCTTTTCCTGTCACTGAATCCAATCCAAAATAAAATCCCCACTCTGCACACTGACCAACCCTCTCTGCTGCCTGCAGACGATGCCTGCACAGACTCCTTCACACTGAACCAGGTGGCCAGGATGCACTGCTACCTGGACCTCATCTACCAGACCTGGCAACCCGACTCCAAACCGCCTCCAGTGCCAATGGCACCCCAAGTGGTGGAGCAGCATCATAATTCCATCAGGCTGGAATGGTTTCCACCGATTTCTGGACACTTTTACAACAGGTGAAATGAGCTACATAGGTTGCCAAATAGATGGGTGTGTGTGGTAATAAAGTTGATGGAGGTGAATGATATTACTGATTATGTTTCTATAATGATAATTAATAATTTAGCATTTAATTGTTTGTTTACCGGCTAAAAGTATCTTAAAACATCATGTAAAATTCATCATCTGTCAAATAATTTGACGTTATAGGCTTTACTGTGTTTTTATTTACGGTATAAATGATGTGCTTTTGGCCTGTATCTAAGTTGGTTGCTGTGCCTGTCTGTTGGTTTCCTAGAGAAGTGGGATCAGTGTGTGATAAATGCACAGAGGGGAGAGTTCTGCTGCAGTATGCCTCCAATTCCTCCTCCCCACGACCGTGCGCGCCTTCTGGACACTGGTCCCCACGAGAGGCTGAAGGTACGGTACTGCACACCACAACGGTTGTTAGGTTTCATGGCACTTAACGCTGTCATTGTAAGGCGGTTTTTGGTTTACAAATTGGACGAGTGTGACCCAAGAGTGCTCTCAGCGATGCTTATCGTAGCAAATGTAAATATATTTCATCCCTCCCTCTCCGCTGAATCGCAGAGTCCTGAGTCAGCTCTTGCTTATAATGGGCTGTTTCTGCTGAACGCAAATTTAATATAAAAGCAAAACCCACATCCACCTTTTAGCCACAGCGTGCAGGATTATAGCACGATTTGAGGTTTGACTTTTGTTGATTTTCTGAGTCAATACCCCAACACGCAAACAATTTTGGTGACTGACTCAACCTCAAAACATGCAAATGACTCACTGGATTCATGACACTTGGGCCGTGGGACAACATGGAGGGATCAAGGAGGTCGCTTCCCAATGGATGGTGCTGTATGGTACCACAATTCCCATATGAGGGCTCAGTCCCAAAACCAAGGTTAAAGATCACGTCGTAGCTGTAATTCTAAAATTTCGGTTTAGTGGGATTTGACTTCAATGAATGCTGAATTTAGTGGAATTTTAGAGCTGTTGTTTTTCTATTCTTGCCCTGCGAGTAAATCCATATTAGAACAACTATACAAGGACAGGCATTAGGGATGAGTTATAAGCTATAAAAATAGTTGTTGTCCCATCTGTGCACCTCTGATCACTCTGTGGTTCTGGCAGTGGCAGCATCAAGCATACTCTGGATATTATTGCATATATCTATGTGCAGCCTTGTGTGAATGCAGTTATTCTCCCGTGTAACACTTTCTAATAAAATTCGGATGATGTTTTTTTTCCCGGTTTATTTTAAGTCAGTTATACTTGACACCATGCCCTGCAAGGTTTAGTCAAACATCTCAGATGTAGCAGTGCTTCCCACTTGTAAAGTCGTGTCTGTACAGTACTGTAGGCTTGAATTTAGGACATTTTTTAAATAGAAATTGGGATTACACATCTACTTAGTCGCAAGAGCAGATGTGATCTCTTTAAATGGAGCAATCTAGCAACAGCTGTGTTACAGAGCGAGCTTGATGCTTTGAGATTTAATTTAACATTCGGGAGTTGACCCAGGAGTTGGCAAATGTTAATTCTACGCAGATGAAATATTTTTGTGATGAGAGGCATTGTCTCCTCACTTTGTGACAGCAAAAATGGACACAAGTCATTTATCGAGAGACCAAAAGATAACGCAGCATCACAATGCTACTTGAAAAAACACATTTTCTGAAAAAATAATGAAATTACTAGGACTAAGCTCTGATTTTGAGAAACGTATCTTGGGTAAATGTCTCTGAAAAACCCAACAAACAAAGTTCGGCACATGCATTCTCTTAGCTAGCTTTGTATTAAGTAGTTTATTATTCATCTCAAACTTCTGCAAATCAACACTAACAGCTGAATCCACTAAAAAAATAAGCATTATTTACAAGACAAAATATGAAATTATTTCACACAACACTTTTTTGTTGGTAATGCAGGATATCAGCTAAATGTAGTCAGTCGCCCAAAATGTTGCACATTTCGTCCACATATTGCAGCGATTCCCTGGCAACCAGCAAACTAGAGCAATTTTAAAAAAATTAACTTTACTAATAAGGATGTGCACAGTCTACCATCAGCATCCATAACTGATGGTATATATATATCACTGTAAGGTCTTGTAGCTAGTCTGTCATGGTCTATTATCCATCCATTACTCCACCTTTAAATCTAAGAGGCTGACAGGGCTTTCACTGTTTTGGCCCTTACACTCCATCTTCCTCTATATATCATATCACCTAAATCTGTCAGCTACTTCAGGCAGCATCAAAATGGATTTTTATAGATGATGCCTGACACGTCTAGTAACGCCATGATGGTGAGGCATGCCAGTAGATAAACAGAAAAAAAATACTACCACTATTGTATTATTATCATTAATGTGATTAATAATTAATGTGATGACGGTGATTGCATAACATTAAAATTTTAAAAGTTATTTCATTTGTGCAAGTAAATTTAAGTACATCAAACCAGTACATAGCCGAAGGGATGCACATAAAGCACATGGCATAAAGCACATACATTCATGAACTCAGCACACACTATCAAAGCACAAATACTTCTAGAGAACAAATGGGAAAAACATTGTGTCATCTGCTCATTTCATCGCTTCCTTCCTTCGTATTATACTTGTAATGAGGCTCAATATTAATTGTTTCCTAGAGAGATAACATCTCTGACAACCTAGAGTGGATATTTTTAGCAGGGACAGACCCTCATGAAGACAGTACTAAGGAGAGTACTCTTGATAAAACCACCATCTTTGAGTTGATGAGTCTGATAAGTTGATAAAATCCAGACTCATTTATCTTGGTTCATTTCAGCAGCAAGAACATCAAGGTTTGTTTTTGCCAGTATGGACTTTTACAGTACAGGTAGTATAGTAATGAATGAAACAACACAACCACAATAATAATGATAATAATAATAATAATAATAAAAATAATAATAATAATAATAAGAAGAAGAAGAAGAAGAAGAAGAATGTGTCTTGTGTGATATTTGATTGTGACACTTGGTCTGCACATCTGCGACTGAATTTGTGTGTCGCGTGTGGGGATGCTATAGATTCTGAATTCACTCAACCTTGCCTCCACAGTGGCAATGGCGTGTATACCAGAGGCAAGTCTGGGCTTGTCTAACATGCTGTGTGTGTGTAAACTGTACTCTGTTTTCCCTCTTGGAAGGGGTCCCTGTTTGTGGCAGCTCCCCATTCCCCGTTAACTCCGCTCGGGCCAGCTCCTCACTGGATACCACAGCTGCTGTTTCCTGCTACGGTGGTGCATATGTGTGCAGCAGTTACTAACTTCAGATTCTGGCAAACTATTGACTCTAAGACGCCGTGCACTCAAGCGCAGGCACATTAACTATCAGCAACATCCTAAGGATGGAAGATAAATGTGTTGATGTGCACTTGTGTGACTGTGTATGTGTGTCCACGTGCCTTCATCAGCATTGATGGATACAAATAGCACCTGTTATTTAAAGACTTGTGGACTCTTGCCTCAAACTCACTGGGAAATGCTGTTGTGGTCATAAATCTTTACTACTTTAAAAAAAAGGAAAAAAAACGACAAAAAACATACATGGATATGGATTCAGAGAAGGGGTAAGAGAGGTGGGGTGAGGTGGAAACCACCCAAGATAGTTAGGAGAATTGCATGTGGTTAGTGACATTCACAAGGGAGGATCCTGGGTTGATTGAAAACAGCAGTGTGCATGAATGGAAGTGAAAGGTCCAGAATGTGTATGTTTGCCATCATATGTGTGTGGGAGTGTGTATGTGTGTGCGCACACACATTCCTGTTATTTTGTATGCGCGCACAGAGATTCACTTACGAAATAATGCACCTCATGTGCATTTGCAATACGAAACGGAATGTACAAAATGTTTGCTTGTGTGTAAATATGGATTTACTCAACAAGTCTCAACAGCCAGCATATGTGTGTCTGTATGTATGAACCCAAGATATTGTTAGAAGCCTTACAGCAAATGTAACGTCAGGCCGTATGGGTTCATGTGATGCCATGTATGTCCAACACTGTTCAAGAACAGAGGGCTCAGTTTATGCCACGCTTCAGGTCCATGATTCAGACTAACAATAATTACATTATTTTAACTCAGTGGTTTCCCGGTAACAGGCACGTATATCACTAGAATAGCTATTTTTAAACAGCAAGTGATCAAGAGAAAGCATGTTGTTCTTTTCACCTGCCATGATCAGCACTGGCCAAGCGTGAGTCTAACTCAGCTGCTGATTGTTTAGTTCATTATAACATTTACACTTGCTCAACAATACATCTTTATCACACAGAGAGAAAAGTGCAAAGCTCGTTCAAAGTGGAGCTAATATTATAAGGATTAAATGCTGCCGATAATTTGGTCTTGATTGTTATCCAATTCAGGTTGACTTTTCACAAAAAGCAAACAAGTTTGTTTTATTTAAGGTAAGGTTTATCTCACGATCGACTGAGAGTCATTACCTTCCTACTCAACAACCTTCCCTGGATGTCTTTATTTGTCATTGTAAGGTTCTCTTTTGATTTTTTTTTTTTACTTTCCATCTATCAGTTTAATAAATCTGGAGTGACGTGTACCCAAAAGTAGCACTTGCGTCAACTGCACTATATGATATATATTTTTAAAAAAAAGGAAAATAGAAAACAACCTGCTGCCAGCAGCTATGATGGATTAACCTCTGAAGTACCCTGAACGCAACGTGATGTGACATCGGTTCCCAGGCCGTAGAGTGTCTGTTGCATTTGTAAAGTGTGTCTGTGAAGTGTCTCTCTGTTCGTGTATGCACGTGTGTGTGTGTGTGTGTGTGTGTGTGTGTGCGTGTCGGGGCAAAAGGGGTTGGAGGAGGTTGACGTCTGCCTTCTGAGTGAGGAAGTGTGTAACAGTGTGTGACAGTGAGTCATCGATAGTGAGAGCCAGAGCCAGACACTTCTTAGAAAGCATAAAGCGTGCATGCCCGGACATATCCCTGTCTGTTTATTCATCCGGCTCTCTGGACTTTTTGTGGATCAGTATGATTCTCCAGAGCAGCAGGATTATGAGTGGATGGTGGGCAGGCACCAGACATCTATCCTGGAATTATGCTTGGCCAAAAAGGTCATTTTCTAACTGATTTCCTTAAGATGTATCAAGCACTGATCATCCTTGCCTCAGCGTAGTATCATTTTTTTTCATAACCTGTGCATGAAAAACTTGAGTAACTTCCATGGTTGTTTCCAAGGAAGTAAGATTACCAACCACTATGTTTAACCTTTAAGAAAAAAAAGGCTTCAAAGATCGGGCAACGTTAATGCTGCAACTCTTTGATGCCCTGGCTGAAGTCTTGATGACTTTGTAAAGTGAATGCCGCATGTGTTGCTATCTGGCGATCATCACATCAAAAGATAAACGATTGCTGTTGTAAGGTCCTGTCTCAGGACGCTCTCCAGTTTTTTGTCGTCTGATAAGCCTTCAAACCCATGGATCTATCACTCAAATGAGACTTCCTGGATCCCATTTCATGTGTTTGCTGGTATCTGAAACAACACAACCCCTACTGACACAGGCCCTTCCACTTTTTTTAAAAACACAAGTTGACACATACACAGTTTTAACCATATCCTAAGCCTTAGGAACAGTTTGTGGCTCTTGTGCGCTAGTTTAGCCACAGTCAAAACTGCAGGTGTCTGGCCCAGGAGGACTCACCACACACTGCTATTACCATGTATTCTGAGGTCATCATGAGAATATAAAACTTTTTAAATGAGAAAAATCTTGAATTGTAATTTAATCAGCCCCCCCCCCATCTCTGCTGTTTAATTCATAACAGCCAGCGGACACCGGCCACCTGATTTTCCACAATTCAGTTATAACCATTGCACTGTGAAACAGCTGTGAACTTCTTTTCCATTAAGGATCCCGAACTCCCAAATTCCAGTGAGATGTAACCATGTCCATTTCAATCGTGGTTCATTGAGAGTTTTGAGAGCACAGAATAATGGCTTATGTTGAACCGGGTGTCAATTACACTGCAGTGATGCAACAACATTAATAAGATTTTTTTTTTCCCGGAATGGGTGTTTCTGTTGACAGACTAATACCCAGATGGGGTCAGCTAATCAACAAAGAATGAATGGCTCATATTCAAAGTAAAGGTCTGGATAGTTCACTCACCTTGAGGCCCCCTCTCTCTGCTTTAAGGGACTTACAGGTCAAACACTTCAGAGCTGGACTGCCTGTGTAGGTGTAAACAGCTAATACACGTATTCGGGGGCACTCTGGAGGACAGAGAATAGAAGATACAGCAGTATATATCTTTCCTCCGAGAATTTTGATGACCTGTTGCATGTAACTGATACAATTAAGGAGATGATTTAATATAAATCACTGTGGTTTTGATATTAAATGTCAGATGTTTCGCTTGCATATATCGCACTGCAAGTCACAGATGCAGCTTTTGCATCTTTGAAATACAGTTTACATTGCCTTTGGTTACACAGTGGATGACACCCCTGTTCTGTCTCCTCTTAAATCTCCAACCACATTAGCGAGAGCGCCAGAGCAGGAGTAGGGCCCATCATAACAGCTGACATTACAAAATATTTTCAGTGGCTACAGCTCCTTTCCTTGCAAACTCAATGAAAATGTACCCAGAAAGCCAGGACTACATGATCCGACCAAAGCCAAGCTCTTGGAGTACCTTAGTTCATTCTCTCCCAGCACCCCCGCCCACTCCGTCTCTCTTTCTCTTTTTCTTTAATTCACCTCCACTCTGGCCACACACACACTTACAGTACAATAATAAATGTGTTGAGATAATGTGGCTTGGAAACCGTATTCAGTCTTCACTTGATTAAACACTGGAATTTTGCACGGTGCCCAGAAATGAGGTTAGCAAATGGCTTCGTTGGTTGCCAGCTTGGAAATGCACAAAAGGAAATCGAGGGAGAACATAGTGTCTGCTGCTTGCTGGCTTCTAAAAGTGCTTGATGAATGTTAGTGTACGTCACTTGGGATAATGCGAGTTAGCTGTGTGTGGACTCCAAATATGGCTGGAGTGTGACTGTTAGAGGTTGTAATGACTGCGCCGAAGTGAGAACCCTGCGCAGGCCCCTTTCAGAAGGTACACACCTCAGCTCTGCCTTTCCTCTGCAGATGGACTCACAATGAACTCTCAGTTTCACCTCTACCTTGATGTTGCAAGATGTGTGGATACACTAAATAGATTACGGATGTATGAATTCTCAATCTGTCAGCCCTCATGAAAGCACTGTTAGCTTTATAATTTAGCTTGAAATAACCATCTAACCTGGTTCACTGCTTCATTTGAAGAGTTCAAGGATCTTTACATATTAACATGATTAAATAATCAGTCATCAGGTTGGTGTTGAACATGGCTTGGCACCTTTTGTTCATTGTGCTTAAACTTAACGCTCTTTGATTGTTGCTGTGGATTATCTGAGGTCTCAACATGTGTTTGACACTTGCGATTTCATCCCACAGGTCCTCCAGATGTGGAGCAGGCTTGCGAGCCAAGTGTTCGCACTTGGAGCCCCAACGCGGGGATCGAGCAAGGTGCCGTGGGCCTGTCCGAGTGCCCTCTCCAGGGCTGCATGCTTCAGCTGGAGTTTGCCTACCCGCTCGTACCCGACTCCCTGACAGTGTGGGTCACCTTCTTCATCCCCGAGGAAACAGCACTGCCGGCGATCCATAACATCTTGCTGCTGACCGTCAGTGGGAACAACATTTCGCTGGGCCCCAGTAATGTCTTCTGTGACACCCCACTGACTCTGAAGCTGGACATAGAGGAGGAGGTCTACGGGGTACAGTTTTTCACTATGGAGCAACACTTAGAGATTGATGCCACGCTCTTGGCGTCCAAGCCAGACTGCTCACTTTGTAAGCATTGCCAACCACTACGCTACCGCCTGTTGCGCCAACCACCCTTCACCCACGCACCGCACGGTCTGATGCTGAATGAACCGACCCGCCGATATATAGACAGGTGAGTGACGGGGTAGGTGAATATTTTTCTGCTTGAGCAAACACAGATCTCCACCAGTCATTACTGTGTCAGCAAAATACATCAAATGAGTTTTCTGAAAACTGCAAATAAATGGAATAAGTCTGATTTTTGTCTAGGTTTGAGAAAAAACTTTTCTGTTAGCAGAGGAAGAAAGCCACACAATACATTAGACGTTCTGTGGTTTGAAACTATTGTTTTTTAGCCGAAGTGTTTTCTAAGTTGAGAATTGCTGAGTGATTACCATTTAATTTCCTGCTTCAGTGTGTTATAATTAGGGGGGTTGAACACCAGTAAGGAGGTGTTTATCCGTCTGTGGAAACTATCCACAAAAATATGCGCTTGTTATCACAGATATCCTTTTCAATACCCTCAGGAGCACTAGCAAGTCACCGCTGCTTCTGCAGTTTCAAATCTGCTGCCCAACATTTGTTTCCTAAGTCACAGGTCAGTCGTTGCCCACATTTGTTTTTTCCGATGTTCCGTGAAGCAAGGGCAAACAGATGGCTTGTTAAAGGTATTATCTGTACACTGTGGGGAGAGTTTAGTGCTTTGCTTTCATGGAATGTGCTGACTCAAGAAAGATTGTGCTATACATGGCACTGCTGCGTGTTATGCCATCTCACTATCGTGCTGTCAGCGTGGTTCACATGAGAAGGAAAACGCTTGATAAGAGGCGAAAGGGTGAGTATGCGTGTTATGCAAGATGGTGTGATGATACCTAGTACTAAGATAAGTCCCATAAAGTGTCTGTACACCGCTCTCTGGTTGAATGGCAGTGTCTGTGTGAAGGCTGTCTGCAGCAGGGATGTATTTATTTGGGGGTTTTGGCACACTTGAGTGATTATTGATGTACTGTAGGTAGTTTCACTGCTGTGGTATATTTCACTAGCTGTGGTTGCATTCCAGTGGTAATGGTCAGTGGCACTGGCTGACTATTTTCTGTTGTGAGAGCATATGGGATCTTGTCTCTGCTTGATGGTCAGAGAAATGTTGTAGCAAGTACGTGTGTTTCAATTTTTAAGTCATTCAAATGACGCAACACTAAAATATTTTAAAAAAAAACATTGACTTAAACACAGTTTGGAGCTTAACATAACATCACATAACACTTTTTACACATTTTTAGGGTTACTTGTGGTTACTGATCAATGCATGGACCTTAGCCTCTATTTTTAACTTCTGATGCTGATACAGCTGAAGTAGTACATGAGTTTATCGCTGTGGTCTGGGGTAAGTTTGCATGTCTCTGCACCAAGTGAAATGCAATTGTCAACAACAAACATGGCCTTTGACATGGTGGAGTAAAGGGTAAAGTTCACTCAGATGTTTTGGCATGCCACAAATCCAATGTGAAGTGCTCTGTTTGATCGCTGCGGTCCAGATGCTGAAATGCTTTTGTTGACCACACAGTAGGCTGCTTCTTCTCCCAACATGTTTCCATGGGGTCGCATGGAGTGATGGAGGCCTTTATGAGGGGGGTGATTGACCTCCCACTGTCATGCCACAGGCCTTCACCTGAGCTGGGGCAAACTGAGCAAGAGGACAACTGACATCTTGGCTCCTTTGGCTCCATCCATGCGTGATGGTTTGTTTGGAATGGCCAAGGGGCTGGGAGGTCAGGGTGACAGAGTAAATTATGGCGGGGAGTAAGAAGGGTGAAGCGAAGAGGAGACGCAGGGGTGGAAGGTTGGGCCAGTTGGGGGTAAATCATTGCTTGGCTCAAGGGGCCAATAGGTGATGGAGGCGAACATTAGGGGGTCGAGAAAGTATGAAGACAGAGGGCATGAGGATTGGGTTAGTTTGACCCCATCCTTCTAAGGCACCCCGGCCCACGGACTAATCCTCTTCCTGACGTGGGTTTCAGAGCTGTCATTCAGTCAAAGCCTATCTCAGAGCTGATGTGAAGAGACCTCCCAGCCAAGAAAGGGAGATCCACCCCCGCCCCCCAAGCATCACTACTACCCCACGCCCTTTCTGTAATCAGACCCTACTCTGCACCAACTCTTCCCTATTATATCCCCCATCTCTCCCCCTTAGCTACCCCACTGACAAATCTTCTAATGCTCGAGAACTTCTAATGCTTCCATCACCATCATTTAGAAAACTTTGTAAAACTATTGACAAAGTAGCTGTATGCCACATAACAAAGTAAGACAATGAGACAATTTTGGTTAAATGTCAATAATAACAAGAATTGATTGATCATTTTAAATAGGATATTAGAAGTCTAACTTTTAGTGCAATTGCAGTAAATCAATATTTTAAGTGAAATATGAAGGTTTGGAAACACATTTTATTTCCCCATAAATTTCAATTCCCTTCCGTCACTCCATGCTGTTACTTCTTATCAATTTCTTCTTTTCATCCCAGGCCAATCCCCCACCACACTCTCTATAGGATGTTGGACATTAGAAATGAGCCTTGCGTAATCCTCCTAATATGAACCATATTAATGAGTTGCAGACAGAGTGAATAGTGCAGTCCTCGTGGGGAGTCACGGGATGTCTGGTGCACTCACCAGAATTTCTCCAACAGTCTGTATTCCAGGAAAGGAAACACACAAATTACATGGGAACAAATTGGGACTACTCTAAAAAATTGGACACCAGAAGTGGGTTGGCAGGTTTGTTCGTGTGGATATTCAAGGTTGGATTTCTTGGGCAGAGGCTACGCTGATGATTATTGCTTGATGATTATAATCAAGAGCTACAATTTAGGCATTTAGGAGACACATCAGTCTGATGCAATATTAATCACAAACTTCAACTTTTGAGTCTTTGTGTATTTGCTGATCTGGATACAAGCCGTGATTCAGGTAAGTGGTCAGGGTCGAGGGAGGACTGGGATATCAGTTTTTTTTATCTTCAACACAGATATCTTCCATAAATGCACGTACTTGCCATTGAACTGATCTTCACTTTCTTTTCAAGTGCCTCTTTTATGTATATTCATTAGCATTAGTTTGTAGACATACTTTAGGGGTAAAAACAAAAAACATTAAAACCTCAAATGCACGTCAGCTCCCACACTGACAAAAGGAGTATATCGCCCTGTTTGTTGTTCTTGCAGGCCCAATCTAAGATATTTTCTCAACTTCCTTAAAATTATCTGCTTTTCTCATCTGGGATCTCTCAGCCAAGACCAACAAGCAGCTACAGAACGGAAACACATCCATATGCATGCTCACACATAAGCCGAGTGCACACATCAGTGAGGGCAGGAACACACACAGATGAGCGGAGAACACACACCAGCACTCTTATTGCTCTCAGTGGCAGGCACATACATTAGCACATGCTTCCATGTAATCACCTGGTGCTATCAAAACACCTTTGAAAGACATATTATAGGGCCTTGTGTCTGATTTTGAGCGCGAGCCAAGATAAAACCTCTATTCCTGCAGGGGTCTTGAGAAGAATGTCTGGATGCATTAGGAAGCACCAATGATGAAATGTCATCACGTGACACTTTGTCTGCGACTGGAGTAAAATCCTTTGTAGCATGAGTTGCATATCAGATCCGTGACATATATCTTATCCCTTTTTGGTTTTATGAAGGCAGGAATGCCGCTAGAAGTATCGTCTATTGTTGGATATCATCCATCACATGCACGGGCGTCGAATGACTGTATCACATCGAGTTATGCTGGCCATAAACTCTGAGTATTGTCCTTATATACTCCTCTAATCAAGTTCTAAGGGATGGAGAATTCATAGAACTGTGTTTCATCTGCACCACGCCTGACACAGTGTGGCTATTAGGAGTGGGGTCAGGAGGAATCAATCATGCACCTAATTGGGAACAGGGTGAAAGCCACGTTTAAACAGCCATTACGCTATGTGGTGTAGCGCTGTTGAAACTATAGAACCAAATGTTTGCATCAAGACACCCAGGCGATACAGTGTGTGTGGCTTAGCAACATAACTTAGCTCTCAGCTCAGGACAGGACAGTTTTTCAGGCAGCTTTGGTCTCCAGACTCAATAACTGGCCACAGCACTTTTAACCATCTCATTCAGAGCCCATTTTAGCTTTTACTATACCCGTGGGAAGATCGATGGACTAAACCTCTGCATAATCAGCAATGGATGTCTGTTACCTCATCATATGTCCCTTATCGCTTCTTCTTTAAATGTTTTTCTCCATGCATACGTTTTCCTGTTCCTCCCGCTGAGCCTTATCTAACCACTTGTCTCTTTGTTCTCGCTTGTTCTTGCGTGACCACGTCTCTCAGTGTGGCCGATCAAGCCGCGCAATTACTTTTCCGTGCATTGGATTACCTACAGTATGATGAGCCAGAGCTTTCTCATTATCCACAAAAAAGGAAATTCATGTGCTGCCTTGCTGCAAAGCAATATCTGTTCCTCTCCTCTTTCCGTCTATTCTGTGTGTTTGCTCTTCTCAAAGATAAAATCTCCCACAGCTTGACTTTTTCAGGGGCTAAACTAATTCAATTAGAGGGGGCATGTTTGAGTGTAGCCTGGAGTTGCACCAGCGTGAGCCAACATTGCAGAACAGGACATACTCTGGTATAAAAGAGAGTCTGTCAGGTCAAACATTCTGTGTTGATAATAATAAAGCCAACATAAATATCTCATCCCAGGGACACATTCTGCTGTGGGGAAATTCATTTTGTTACTCGATATTTAGGGCCATCATTTTTTGTAGATTTGGGACAGCGCAGCTAATTCGAACTTGGGTCTACTTTCATCTGCCGGGAATGTGATGAGAAAACATAGAAGAGATGGAGAAATGAGGATGAGTGGAAAGGCAAAATCCAAGAAAGAAAATCCAAAAGAAATGACATATAGAGAACAACTTTTGTTTGTGGTTTGTTTTTACTTGATACACAAGAGGAAGAACATGAGAGTATTCACATATAATATAGATATATAGATATATAAGCAAACACGCACTTGTGCACCTCTTATGCAACGCAATGCATTTGAGTGTACCTGGGCATCCAAATATAAATTTCTTTCATCAAACATGCCTTTAAAACACTCATTCACACAGTATTCATTGACTGGATTTATGTATATATATACTGCATATGTAAATTGTAAATGCACTCATATGGTGTTTCTCTACCTGAATGGACTAAATGATTTGAAGTTTATCTCTCATTTACACATACTCACGCACCAACTTGAGGTTCAGTGCCTTGCCCAAGGACACTTTAAGGTATGGACAGCAAGAGGAACAACCAACCCTGTGATTAGTGGCCCCTGGTTCAAAGGCTTATGGCTTCCTCGCACATCACTCAGAGACTTTCTTGGTTCGATTGCTGACTTTAGCTTTGGCCTTGGGTGAAACCTTCGCGGTATCAGAGGAGTGTTTGCTGCTGGAGCTGCGTTGCATTCACGCTGGCCATGATATGGCAGCCGTGGGAATAGCGGTTCATGCCTGTGCGCTCTTGTTTAAGTTTAAAGCCCACAGTTGGCTGGCAGCGCGGTACCGAAACAAAGGCCAGCGTGGATGTGTATGATGCGTGCATGTGTGTGAGCTGTTTTGTGGAGCGGGCACATGAAGCTAGATATGCCCTGCCGCTCATGTGAGCAGTGCAGAGAGTACCCCTGCGTGCTTGACACTGCATTACAGACAGCATTGCAGAGGACATTTCAAAATTAGGCTTATGCTACTTGATGGTCCACATGAAATGATCTATGGCTGACCTATTGGTGCATTTACTGATATTGTTCCCACCCATGTGCCTAATTTTCCCCATGTACTTAACCAATAAAAACCATGATTATACACAACAATTATGCATTCCTAGCCCCTTATGTATTGAATAACATTGAGAACATATAGCACACATTACACTCTCTCATTTTCTCTATAGTGCCATCAAAGTCACGTGTAGAAAATAAAGCCGCAGTCATTGTTGGACCTTTTGAGCCAAATACATTGTTTTGATGCACATGTTGCTTTAGTATTTAGAACAGTTTTCTTGCAGCCCATTGGTCAAACAATAATATTCCCATTAACAATATCATATTATAACAATATTTTCTGAAACTTAAAAAAGCCAGCTGAATTTGTCTTGGCAATGTAACACTCGCCATTCAAACAGAGCAACACTGCAACTACAATAACACATCAATAAATAGACAGTGACAATGGACTGAATACACAAAAAAAATTCACATAAAATAACCCCAAAGACAGTTATGGTAAAACTTTTTTATCAACAGGTCTTCAGTCCTGTTTACACACACACACACACACACACACATACACACGTGCACACACACAACGTAGGGTTTAAAACTCTGAACGTCAAAGAAAAAAAAAACATGAAGGAGAAACCACGACCATAAGCAACAAATCAAAACTAGAAATGAGAAACCAAAACTATAAGCAACAGGAAAAAATAAACAAAACAACAGAAAGAAAACTGTAAACGATAGAGCTGCAAATGAGAGTGCTGATGGGAAAAGAAATGATCCTGTTTGTATCACTTATAACAGTCAAAATAGATAAGCGATAGAAATAGATTGCTTGCCTTTACATGATTTTTTTTCTTTTTTAACCTTTGTTCATAGTTCTGTCAGTTGTTTAAATGAAACGAGCATAATGTGGATTCATAAAACAGGCTACTTAACTCAGCTCCATTTTTTTTTTACTGGAAATTTTATTTTTGATGAGTCTGAGGAGCCCCATGATGCATTTCTTTCACTTGATCAGTGGCTTATGGGCACCAGTAAGCATAATTAAAACAGGGCAAGAACTGGAAGTGACATCAGAAAAACAGAAATGATTAAAGCTGATTGTAACACCAGTAATATGTAAAGGCAAACAGCAGATCAGAGGGGGAAAATAAGCATGAAAAAATAATAATAAAAACAGGACAACTAATGCCATGAAAGCACCCTCACTTGCGCTTTGTTGTTTCTCATTTACAGTTTTCTTCTCCTGAGTTTTGTTGCCTTGCTTATAGTTTCGGTTCCTCATTGACGGCTTTGATTTTTTACATTTTTTTTATGGTTTTGGTTTTCACATTTATGTTTTTTTTTTTTTCCTTTCAGACTTTTAGTTCAGACTTCCTTATCATGGTGACTCAAGAAACCATCATGGCGACTTACACCGGCCAAGTGAGTAGTCCCCCCTCTTCGCCCCGATATTTCTCCTGTCCATTGTGTATTCATCATGATGGTGATCCTTGAATCACTGTGATAAGGAAACAAAACAAAGGCGGACCCAAAGTGCGTAAGAGGCAGCCGTATCAGCGTGCGACTGGATAGTTAGATGTGTGAGTGTTTTTATTTGTGTTGGCTAGTTGTACTTACACACTGCTTCAACACACACACACACACACACACACACACACACTCTCACTGGCAAAGTCTCTATCGGCCCGTTCTCTACAGGCCTGGTACGAGCCTCTTTCTCATTGTTCTGACATTTACTCTTTCTCCATTTTTTTTTTCGACATGTGATTCTTTAGCTCTCATTTTTTTCAAGGCTTTGCATTACCCTGAAAACTGTGCACTAAATATGATTTGTGGCTCTCTCTGTGCAGGGATGTGGAGCCACATGTTGTGTACACCTACCAGGTCCAAACCATCTCTGGCCAGAGTGAGAGTGAGCCCTCCCCACCTCTGGTGCACGAACTGGGGGCACCCTACTGCGGGGATGGACGCATCCAGAGGTAACAGATGCCCATGCACGCTCAATCGGTGTACGTCACTTATTTAAAAGCATGCAGACCAATGTGCAGTGAAACACTCTCAGAAAGAGAAACTGATTCCTCGTGTGTACATTTTCAGCATCTATCAGTTTGGTGTGACTTTTATTCTTTGTAACGCCTCCTGCTATTTCAGTTCCAAAGGAGAAGAATGTGATGATATGAACTCTGTGAATGGGGATGGCTGCTCCAGCCAATGCAAGAAAGAGCCCTTCTTCAACTGTGTTGGTAAGTCGTTT
>JAOXYL010000042.1:14515165-14527854 GCA_028564955.1 Terapon puta | reverse complement strand
ACTCTCACCTGCCTGGAAGATGGTCTGTGGTCCTTCCCGGAGGCCCTCTGTGAGCTCCGCTGCCCTGCCCCTCCTCCCGTACCCAACGCCGTGCTGCAGACCAAGCGCTGCAACGAGACTGGCCTCAAAGTTGGGACGCTCTGCAAGTACAAGTGCAAGCCGGGCTACCACGTCACCAACAAACCTAAGAGGTAAAGAAAAAAAAAAGTGGTTCTTACTGATTGATATATGATCAGAAAATGTCGCCATGTTGGAATCAGTTCATTTTAAGGACCTCACTAGAGTTTCCCATAACCTGCCAATCTAAACATCAGCCACCCACTGCACATTCTCCTTTAGGCGTGCATTTAAGCGCCAGTGCACGGAGGATGGCAGCTGGCTGGAGGGGGCGTGCGAGCCGGTGACTTGCGACCCCCCGCCGCCCATCTTCCACGGCTCCTACCACTGCACCGACGGCTTCCGCTTTGACAGCGTCTGCAGGCTCAACTGCTCCGACCCTGCCGGTAATACCGCCGCTGCAGGAGGCTCTGCCCATACGGTGAGGCTGCTGCACGCTCCATGCAAGCAGGTCTGTCCATCCCTCTCCTCTCTTTCTATTCTTGCTGTACCTGTGTGTTTGTCTTCTTTTTGCCACGCGTGTAGAAAAGAGGCACTCTTCTCTTTTTCCCCCTTCTTTGCACCCTTATCACTCTCAAACATGGCATAGAAGCAGGTGATAGGATCATTATTAAAAAACCCATTAGGTATATGTTTGATGCACAAATTATAAGTCACATTTGCTATATTATTGTAAAGATACTCTTATATAGTACTATATAGGTCAAACATGCATCTGATACCTTCTGATCAGATGTACAATTAAGATTTTTTTCCCTTAAATACAGTCACACTGCTTGCCGTCTTTAATCTGATACTTGTTACGCTGCCCTCACTGTCTGAACCCTTGTCTCGCGCTGCCCGTCTCTCTCCCTGTCTCCCTTAGCCCTACTCAATTTGACGCCATGCTAATTAGATTGCTATTGATTTCCAGAATAGTCCTGCTGCCATAGACTTTTGAAATGTATACACCTTTTAATCTGTTCTGCCTCCCAGGCATTGTGGGTTGGATGCCTGATAGAAATTGGATTGTATTTCCCCTTTTGCAATGGGATGCCATCTCAGTGTCCTTGGCCTGCCAGTGTTTGCGTGTCGCGTGCGCGCGTGTGTGTAATTGTTTGTCAGTCAATATGTGTGTTATTTTCAGGGTGCCGGGTCCAATGTGATCCGCTGTAGGAAGGATGGGAACTGGACAGGGTCGTTCCGCCTCTGCCCACACAGCAAAGGCCAGTGTTCTTTACCTCAAAACCTCCATTATAGCCTACAGTACTCATGCAAGCGAGGACACGGCATAGGTCTGTATGCTCAAATCTACCGTTGCATAATCACAATTCAGTTTTCTTACTGCTGTTGTCATCTGTCATTGTTGGCGTTACTCACAGCTTTTGTAAGTGTGCTTCTATCCTGCATTGTTCCTCCATGCTTTTCAGTTTGTACTTTTTTATAATCATTCTAATTTGTCTCATTGAGAGTCGGCAAATAACACTTTATATGTCACACAATATCATAATCATATGAAACTGAAGGGGGGGGGGGGTGACATGTGAAATGCCTCTGATTTGGTTCGTCTGTGCTGTCATCGGTTTCACTTTTTCTGTCTCCCTCTCTCGCCCCCCCACGCACGCACGCGCACAGGCGAGGAGTGCGAGCTGACGTGCAGGGAGAGCAACAACGACGTGGTGATCCTCCCCAGCAACATGACGGTGGAAAGTGTACTCAAAGAGCACTGGAGGAACCCGCACAAAGTCAAGGTGGGTTTCGTGCGTGCGTTCGTGTCTCTGACAGACGCACTTCACAAAGCTCCGCGACCCGCAGCTCTCCTGCAAGGAATTTCGCGCGCCTTGTCCACATCCTGGTGCGCCATCAGCCGCAATGCAAAAGACGCCGGCCTGCGCCTGTCTCATGTGCCACGCAGATATTTGCCTTGGGGGGGGGGGCATGGCAACCCTTCAAACATTTCTCATTCTATTTTCTGATTGGAAGTGTGAAAACACGCCGCTGCCCTCTCACCTCGCTGTCCTCAGTGTGACATTTCAACGACCCTCTTGGACTAATAAAAAGCTGCAAAGGATCTTTGGGCATTAAGTGCAGGGAAGTAATTTGTAACATTCAATTTCCCATGTATTTGCCTCAGCCATAAATATAACTTTGTGGAAAAACAAGACAAAACAAAAACATCTGCGTGATTCCTGTGCAGCACGGGGCCCCCTTCCACCGGCGCGACCGAGTTGTAACACTTTATCAAACAGGCCAGTCATCAGTAATCACGGTAATTTTCCGAAATAAACCTCCGACACTCACTGCTTAATGACCTCATTTGATTTACTGGAGATGAAATGACCTCACAGCTACCGACTGTACTGATTAAGTGCAGTTTGCATAACGTGGCAGATAGCAAAACACAGAGGTCAGGAGTTGTGGTGGGGGAGGTCATTAAACACAGAACTGTACACCTTGTCCCTGAGGGAGTGTCATTTGGGATTTTTATGACGCTTTTGGGTGGGGTCAAGCGGTGGCGTGAGGGGGTGTGCGTGCATATAAGTGTGTGTATGGAGTAGGTAAAGAGTACCAGGCTGCATCTGCTCTTCTAATTTTACTCTCCCCCATTTAACGTGATTAATGTCGGTGATGTGCAATTTGTTTTAAGCATTTTTGTCAGCTTAATGCCCTTTTAGCTGTAGAGAAAGATGAGAAAGATCTTACTAAATGGCATCAAGTTTTGTAACGGGAGACGGGGAAAAGACAAGCCACGGCCGAGTGAGGGAACACATTGTATTTCTCGCTGTATTTTCTTTTTTTCCCCTACAACTCCTTTTGTTTTCGTTTCACAGTCACACTGAGTCAGCAGCTTTTTGTGGTGGATGTCGGGGGAGAGGGGTGGCTCGGGCCACGTGGACACGAAATGATCTGTTTCTCATGGATTTGTGTAATTGATATGATTTGTGCTCTGTGGTAATTCGAGACCCGAGGCTGTGCTGTTGGGGGGAGTGGATAACTTAAGAGAAGTCAGAGGAGCGAGGGTGGCAGGGTGAGGGTTTTGATAGGGGCGAGTGTTGCAGACATGCACCGGGGTAGGCAGTTTTGGAAAAGAAGAGGTCGTGCTGTGGTGGTGTGAGTTTTAGCATGTCCCATGGTTTGCCCTGTGCCACTACCTGTCCAATGACGATTGGGAAGAATCCCTGGAATTGATCATTTAATCACAAACACACACAGATATAAGCTACATAGTTTCCACTGTTACAAGCAAGGAGCAGATGAGCAAAATGTAGTCATTCGTGGGATGTTTAAGGGTTTTCTCCACCTTAACTGTGCTGTCAATTTAATTCTATCGGTAGAAGAAGAAATGCAACAGGCAGTACAACAAATAGCCAAGCGCTGGACACAGCAGACGCATATGGCTGAGATATAAGATACAAGCAATGCGCAGGGCTGTCACGAAATGGTATTCGGAAACGAGAACAGGGGGAGGTTGCTGTGGTGGAAAAAGAAATCAATCTTGACAATGGCTAGCAGTTGCAGTAACAGTAGGAGCGTAGTAAGTAGGAGGAGACGTCTTAACATAAACTCCCCGCTCGGATGGGATTCTTCTTATAGTAACTAAAAGAGAATTCATGTCCCCAAATCCACTTTCTAGCTCTACTTTGCTGAGTTGGAGGTTAGCGTTGCCCACCTTAATAAGTGATGTTGATTTATTGCCTTTAAACTAATTGTGTTTCGGTTCTTAGTGTGACCCACTTAGAATTCTCTCCTGCTCCCCTACCTCCACCTCCTCCTATTCCTTTTTCCTGTCCCTCTACCTCTAACAATTCTGCGCCCCCAGCACCCTCTTCCCCCTTTATCAGCAAAATTACCCTGTCGGGCTTGCTGCGGAATTAGTCATTTTCTACATGACATGACCTCGTCTGTGGTGGCGCTGAGATAGGGATCTATTTTTATGTGGTATCAGCGCCCCGGGGAGGCTTCAGAGGGTGAGGATCCTATACGTAGTGAGGGGTGAGGCCAGGCCGCGATCATGGATTATCATGATTTACGGCCTTGCTGAGGGAGGGAAAAAAAAGAATGAGAGAGAGAGAGAGAAAATGAGAGAGAGGGGAAGAGAAGGAGTTTCTGGATGACATCATCATAGCAGAGCATGGGAAAAAAGGAGAATAAAAGTACAGTAGTTGCAAAAAGTTTCACCTCTAAGACAAAATAACTTGCTTAATCTCGCGCCGTGCAGGGACTACCCATCTCGGCCCTCACCACTGCACACACATGTAGGCGTGCCACAGACATGCCCGCATTCAGCTACACAGTAATACATCACAGTAGTAAAACAATTACTCCCGCAGCTCTCAGCTGTCCTCAGATGCCATGTTGTTCTCTCCACCTTCAACACCCCCCCTCTTCCACCCCCGCCCCCATCTTTAGTTTTTGCATTGATTTGCTGACAGCACTGAAATGAAAAATACCTTAGTTTGCAGCAACGAAAGAAAAGCACGTCAACTTTGTGAGATATTGGGACACGGGGGGTCTGAGAAATGGACCATCTGAGGTCAGTCAGTCCGTTGCTGTGGATAGCACTTTTGATCATTATCGCTACTATCCATGTCTGAGGTCACACTTTTGTAGGCTGTAAACAAAACCCCTCTCCACCTGCTGGCTTAAATAGACACATTTATAACTTCTCCTCTGCCTAATGCACACTTTGTATGAAGACATAGCCACCCAGCACAGGCACAAATGCCCATCCAGAGTCATGGGAAGGTATGCACTGTCATGTCTCTACAGTATACTTGAATGCATTTGCACATGCAGGTACACAGTGCATGCACAGTGCTGCCCACCTCCCCTGAGCACACATGTTTTCTGTTGCATCTCAATGAAGAGCACAGCGGGAGAACAGGATGGGATTCCACACATTCTGCAAAGATATTTGAGAACATGGTGCTCTTTACCTCCATGTCTCTCTCTCTCTCTGTCTGTCTCTCTCTTCCTCTTTGCTCTCGGCTCTTTGGCCTCCCGGGCCAATGAGTTAGTAATTTAAAAAAAAAACAGCTTCTTATCAAGTTATATCTCTTCAAAATCAACTTATTCAGCTTTGTTCTGAGGTGGTAAAAGGTCAGGCTAAATCAAAGAAGGATTCACAATGAAAACCTCCATATGTAGCACGAGTCCTTTTTTTCAGCTCCATTGTTTGCTTGTGTGTGGCTAGAAAGTGCCCGGGGTTGGCGTTATGTGCACTGAAATGCAGGTAAAAAGAACACAGTCTTGACAAAGTTGTTCAAAGGCTGCACACAAAAGGAAACAACCCAAACCACTGAAAGCACCGGTACTTCTGAATTAATTACACCTCAACTTTTCTCTCATCTTTCAGAGTATAGTCTGTACAATGGGACTGAAATGGTATCCACACCCAGAATTGCTCCATTGCATCAAAGGATGTGAGGTAAGAGCTCAACCTTTTTTTTTTTTTTTGAATTTGTGGAGTAATAGTCTCATCTATCATATGAGACTTTAGTACTTTAATTCTTTTCACCCTCCTTTATCACTAGCCAAACAGAGTGATGAGAAATGTTGCCTTATATACGGCGTGTTGCTAGATTTTTGTATCGACTCTTGTATTGGCCAACATTACGGGGTGTTCCATTTTCAGGGTTAATATACTACACATATGTATAAAAATAACACAGGGACATGCTTGATTGTATATAAATGAAGTGAATGAATAAATGAAATGAAGAAATGACCCCTCTCACTCTTTGAAACAAATGAACCCTCAAGCTTAATAAAATCCAAATGTATGTCTGTGAAGACTCTCAGTCATTCAGGTCATGGTCGTCCCAAAGAGTTTAAAGAAAACCAAAGCTTAAAGCTCTTGTCGATATTTCGCCTCCTTTTTCAGTTCACAACTGGAGAAGCCTCTTGGATGAAAGGTGAAACTTCTTCAAAAGAACTTCCAGCAATTCGAGTTGACTTTCTTCAAACTCTTGAGAAAAAAACTTCCAAATGTAGTTTCATAAACTTGTATTCACTTTGTTTGGCCAATGGTGTTGGACAGGCTGTTGACTAGCAGATGCTGGTTGTAAAACACTCAACTTGCGCTGCAGGTGAAGATTGAAATTCTAGTCAGAATATTTGGATTTATAACTCTGAACACACTCCCAGGTAGGATTGAGATTGCCGGGTAGTTTCTTTTACAGGCTAGCAGATGTAGGGGTAACCTCTAAAATAAAATAGGCAAAGTAATAATCCACGCTGAAGATTTTTCTCCGGTGCCACTTGCTGAAGAAAACCACCTGCGTACCCTATGCAGGTGTTTGTTAACAAAGGTTATTTCTACATCTGCAGGCCAATTAAAAATGCTGTTGCGACATGGGTATCTGGTGTCAGACTAAGTGATGTGGCTCATTGACGCTTACTGCATTAACCTGCCCTTGTCTGGTGTAATTATTGATTTATTACCTCTTACAATAATCTTTGCGCAGGATCAAGCAATCATGTGCTAAACTCAAGAAATGGTGCATTCACATGTGAACGCAACATGTGAATGAATTCCACTTCGCTCCATGGAAGAATGATATCATCCACTCAGTTTGGGCCAGTTGGATAATCTGATTGGTAACCCAAGTGGAGAGGGTGGGGCCAACCCAATAAATCACCTTATTGGAGTGTTTTGTGCAGTGAATAGTTTATGGGTGTCTTCGGTTTGATTTACGGGTTGGTCCGACTAAGGGTTTAAAAAGTCACATTGAAAGATGAGGGAAATTTAATGTATCGGATTCATCAGCAAATTTGTCCAGAGACCTCTAGAAGGCCCTGAAATGCCACTACCGCCAGGACAAAAGGCTTTTGTGGTTATTGACCTTCTAACCATTTTCAACCAGTTTAAACGAGGTACTTTCCTTACTCAGTGTTTTTGTCTAATTGGTACTATGTCTTTGGTATAGCCATTCATGGGAGACAACTACTGCGACTCGGTCAACAACAGAGCCTTCTGTAACTATGACGGAGGAGACTGCTGCCAATCCACTGTCAAGACCAAGAAGGTTAGTGGCACGCTCGCACCTCAGTATAAGCTTCACTTCTTCAGACAAAGGGATGATGTTGGATTTGGTCCTGGTCACACTGATCAACAGTCGGTGTTTGTTCCCAAACTCCAAAGTCACACGTGGCTTAGGAATAAATCCCACCTCCCACATGTGAACGATTTTCCTTTTCCATGTGCCTGACTCACTTGGACTTCCTTACTTTCTCACTGCCATGCATCCAGTGTTGGTTTGCGTGTTGCCGTTATCAAGCGTTGACATGTATAAATGGTCGTGTCTACCTACATAAGGTCAGTATAATCGAAACCACAACTGAACATACTGTTGAAGACTACTGCGTTTCACCTCTTGGAACGTCTCTAAACAGATTCTTCCTTCCTTTGCCTTGTGTCCAACCTCGTGTTATGGTAGACAGATTACCGATCCCACATCCAAGAGAGTGGGAGTTTTCAGACTTCATCAATAGTCTTTGTTTTTCTGTGGTATTCCGTTTCATAATATCACGTCTATACTTGTTTTTGTGTGCCTGCATTCATATGAAGCTAGCCATTATTCAGAACGTGGGTACTAATTTTATTCATTATAGAGATTAAAGGTCATGACTATAAGAAATTGTAATATATTAAAATTTTTAATTTATCAGCGCTCAATGAGCTGACTTGTATTTCAGTATTAAGCTGAACATGACAAAAAGTTTGGTCATCCTTGAGGTAGCAACTATTTTAATTCCGGGAGGTGCTTTGTCTGGCTCATTCCAGCCAGCCGCTGGCAATGGGTCTGATTGAAAGTGTATTGTAGCTTCTGTGCTGCAGCATCTGCTTCTCTGGCCTGGCCTGTTCCTGTGAATCTGGCGAGGGACTTTTGTTGTACTCCTGGCATATCCATCTGTAAGTCTGGCTGGATTTATATCGCAGTCTATGTGCCTCACTGGCTGTGTCAGTGTGTCTGACTGGAGAGCCTCTTCATTTCCTCTTTGTCGAAAAAAAACATACAAGGGGCTTTTTGCCATCCATTCCATAGTACAGTCAAAGACCTCATGATTGCTTCCGGTCCACCGTCATACAATTTTTGGTGAAGGTTTTGGTTACCGGTTAACAGCATCGAAAGAGTCCTTGGCGTTCATGACTTGCACACTGGCAATGAAATGACCAAAGCATGACCTCAATTAGAGGAATGATGTATTTCAAATACCAATATGGCATGATTTTTAAATAGTCACGTTCATGTTGTTTTTCTGAAGGTTAAACAACAGTAAGCAGCCCCCAAAAGCACTGTCTGTTACTCTAGAGGAAAGACGATATAACATTATGCAATCATGACCATATTCAATATACATATAAATTACAAGTCCAAGTGGAGTTAAATTGCATTTTTATGCTACAGTGAGCTTTGTAAATCATTTAAATCACTGTGTTCTCCTTTGAGAACAATATGGTGCCAAAAAGGATAAATTAATGTTTTATATTTTTCACTTTCCTGATAATGCCCCCTTGTTTTGCATTAATTCATTAGAATACTTTTGGCTATCAGCTAAGTTAATGGAGATCTAAATTCAATACATCCAGCCAAATGGTGCATAAAACAGTCAGTGCAGCATGGTAAACGTTTCTGCAAATTTCACCTCAGTTAGACGCCGGTGTGGTCTTGTGCGGCGGCCTGCCCCCTGCTGTTAATCAAACATCCCATTGGAACACCCCTGCTAGCTGACAAAATGAAGCATTTATATTTTTTCAGTAGAGCATTTTAAGTGGATAACCGAGATATACTCATTCTCATCCACTTCACTCATTAATTATAAAATGTTATCTTTATTCTTTTATGCCATAATGAATTGTCCAATTACTACATTTGTTATGAAAATGGAAAGTCCCATGTTTCCAAGGTTTGAGTTTATTTTATTGTTTCTGGCGAATGGGTGTTAGAAATATGTAATGTCTGGCAATTTCACTGGTAATTTTCAGTGCAAGTAAATTATGGACCAGACATATTTGTACAGGATTAAGATCACTGAGACTGTTGCAGTTATCACAAATTACTAAATGTCTGGCTAAATTAGCTCCGGACAAATTGGCTCCCAGAGGTCAAACAACTACTCTTTACGCATTTGACTAATATTGACACCAGCTACAAAGAGGTCCAGAGGTCCCTGGTTTGTTTTTGTCCTTTATTCATAACGTCGGTATCAGATGCAAGTTGGTCTAAGTTCAATGGCAGCAGGAAAGTTGGTGAACAGCCCCCTGGGAAGTGACCTCACTCCTGAAGTGGTTTCGGCACTGTTGATTGACGCTATCTCATCTCTACATCTTCTGGCCTCAGTCCAGCGCAGGGGCTCAGCCAGAACTCACTTTTACTGACAGGCCCCAATGCAGTGTTTCCCCTACCATTATATTAGGAGGGGTGCCCTGCCCCCCTCCTACGGCCCATCCCGCCCCCCTTACAGGTAAGGTTGGTAGTACAAAAATGCTCTCTGCTGTATGTGCTCTCTGTCCCCCACCCCCCATATTCATGTTACATTGCCCCCCACCTCCCCCAAAACTATGGGAGGATAGACGCTAATGAATTACTGCAGTAACAAGAAGGTGAGCTGGACGAGGGGAGAACAGGCCATCAGTCTTGATGGGTTAGGATTTGGCAGGATGCAGGTCAAAGGTGGGCATCGTCAGTTTAACATTTAATGTTCAGGTGTCTTCAAAGAAAGATGAGACAAGGGTAAAGACCATACCAAGACTGAAGACTAATCAGAATGAGCTTTTAACTGAAAAGTGAAACTGAAATTAACTTCCACGTTTACTCTACATTTGATCTGTTAATCATAAAATATAGATTGCATTTATTTAATTTCCTCTTGGCATGTTAGTTCTCCTTCTATGTGGAGCAGCAACTTTGATCCATATAGATAATTAAGTTGCTTAATTTCCAACTGTAGTTCCAACCTGTAGTCATCCTACAAGTTTTTCAGTCATTTGCAGCCAGAGTGCTACACTCGGGCCACAGACATTGATCAACTGGCTGAATTAGCTTTCTCTCTTAGCACGTTATTGGTCTTTTTGTCATCTAACTTATGCATGTGTTGCCCTGCACTTTGCTTTTTCCTTTTCTATGAGGATACAAACAATAAAAGATATGACAGTAGCAACAATTTACAGACTAGTTTTCTGATTAGCTGGCCTGCTGCAGGTCCTTAAAACAGCACCGTACCTGTAATTGTCTGCTACGAAGCTGGTGTGGTCCTTACTCTTTAGAGTCACAGCTTACACAAAACTGTCTGCCCGTGGCTTGTAAGCTACAGTGAATGATTGTTTGCATTCATCTTTCCTTCCCCTGCCGGGGCTAAGCCTGCCAGCTGCCGCCAGTCAAATATGGACACACCCCCTCCAGTGGCTGAGAACAAAAACAACAAAAAAAAACAAGTAATTCTTTAAAATGTTGACAATAGCTGAAAAAAAAAAAACTTGGCATCATGTCCGACTGCTTTAAGGAATAACTAAATGGCCTTTCATTTGGACTTTGATTTTGGATGAGGAATCTGGCCCAGGTTTACTGCAGCTGTATTTCCAAGCCAAGGATGCTACATGCCGATGGTCAATAGTAGTGTCTGCAAAGCAGGTGTTACCGTTTCACTGAAATAATAACTACAGGCAAATGGAGGATCAAGTTACCTATATGGTACTAAATCCTGTCACACCGGGAAAGATAGATTGGGCGAAGAGTAGCTCTAGATCAGCTACTGAGACACTCACTTATTTTCATGGGGTACTACAGTATGATACAGTAAGTGAATTTATTAACTGGTCTTAAGAACTCCAACTGCCTCTCCAAATTCTAGTCGAAGGCATTTGGTCTTGGCATTGTTTGAAGAAAACAGTCTGGCTGGTGTTTTACACTAGTAGGTCTCCTGGAAACTCTTCGGAAAGTTACGAAAAATTGCTCCGAAATAACCAATCATAATGTAATTTATCAGCTGCCAGGAGCAAGGGGCGAGGAGGGTTGCTGCGGGTGAGAAACAAAAAGGAAACACTAAGCTGATATGTGGAATTGATATGGCAACAGGGGAGAGCCAGATGTTTGATATAAACCATTTAGTTCATGAGCCCGCTGCCTAATTAACACTGTTTGCTTGCATACACTGGCTAATATGAACAAATCTTATTTGCATGAAACTCGAGCCGGCCTGAATGCCAGCTTTAAATTACAAGTCAGACAACCTTCCCGACCACTTCCTCTCTTTACATTACTACCTTAATACTTTCTTGTCTACACTGAGCTCTCCTTTGTATTTATTATCGTTTTGGTACTTGTGTTTATTAGCTATTTGGATTTAGTTGTTTATTCCTCTTGGTCAAATCTTATTCTCATAGTCATCCCTATTTGATCAACTCAGTCAAAACAGAAACAGGGTATTTTGCACCTGATTCTGATTTTCCCCAAACCAAACACAGGCGTGGCAGACGACCAAGGACGGAGTTGCATAAAAACCTCCAAAAACAAAATGACACAATATATGACAAAAGGAATCTGTAAATCATTTATGACAGTCTCTCTCCTCTGGGCTGCCGAATAACTCATCTGCTGGGCGACAAAGATGGGCAGTGTTTTTTCTCTTGCGGGAAATCAGTGTTTTTCTCGAGACCACAACTGAGTACTTTGTCCCAACTTGTTTAATTGATCCTGAACACAGATTTTGTTGTCACAGAGGTCTGTCGAACAATGAACTATGAATTATCGGTATTTATTGCTGGTCCTGGCATTTATCCTAGGCAAACGCAGGCAAATATGAAATCATGTTCTTTCTGTGTATTGAATAGATCTGCTCAGTTTAAAAAAAAAAAAAAGGTTTCTGAAAGATAATAAATTCAGGTATTTGACTCCTTCAAACGCCTACAAACCTACAAACTACTTTCAAACTTAATTTATGAGTACCGTCGCTCGATTGTTTGACCTGCTATTCCTGACAGACAAGCCAAAAAGAAACATGCGATATAAATAGATAACTAAACGATCAATTAATTGATCCTGTTTAGTTGCCCGCGTAGCCAAATCCCGACGCAGCTCTTTTGTCTCATTATTATGAAGACACAGATGAGTCGCCGTGTTGCATTCGGGATTGTTCCCTGGTGACACTGAACGCGGTCGCTGCCGGTTATTTTGAGCGACTCTCAAATGAGCCATCCTGCTAATGTAAATACTGACACGCTCAAATGACTACTAATCCATGTCTGAATATCATCCCAAAATATGAACTACTTTAACCCTTTAAGTAATACTACAAAACTTGATGAATGGTTGAAAATGATCCGGCCTTTTAAGAAATGTGTTATTTAGTCCCCGGTTCTGATGCAAAGGGGGGAAAAATAATAGAAACATTCTCAGTCTAACAGCTCCTCAAACAGCACCGTCCAACATGATCATACTCTTAAATCAACACCTCTTTAAAACAGCAAAAAACATTATAGCCTTCAAGAAGATAAGATGAATTAATTGCAAAACTGCATTTGTTTAAGTCATTGAATGATCTAGGATGAGTGTAGATTGTATGTCAAATAACAGTCTTTAAATGGATATTAT
>JAOXYL010000042.1:14478720-14515065 GCA_028564955.1 Terapon puta | reverse complement strand
TGCTATACACAGCTTAACTGTATCTTAGTCAAAGAAAAACACAGATATTTTTATAACTATTCACATACGTGCGCAGATTTCCACTGTCACAACTGCAAGTGTCACTTTTTGCGACTTTGTGGAGGACAAACGAAAAACCCACACACCGCGCACCGGCTCTCGTTCTCGCTCCCATTCACTCTTTCTCCAGCTCATTCACTTTCAGACGCTCATTCACATTCTCTCTTCCTCACTCCCAGTCTTCCTTTCGCTCTCTTTCACACACACACACACACGCACACACACACACACACACATGCAGCATACAAACAGACACACCAGCCGTCGGTTGTTATGCACAAGAGGCCTGGTGACTCAGTGGGAGTCTTGCCGAGTGTTGTTGTCCCCGGTGTGTTGTGACACAGTGCATGAGAACAATGATGTGACCCCGTTCCACACGCACACAGTCACACCTCTTTTTTTGTTCCCTGGCCAAAACCTTTTTAGATCTGCTCTCGCCCTCAGATGATTATTAGATAAAGGTAGAAAAAAATATGACAGACGGTTTTACAACGGACTTTCGCTCTCCTTCATCAAGAGACGTGTTTATTTCTTTGTCTTTTTACTCCATCCAAAGAGTCCAGAAGGTTAGAAAAAAAAAATCCATCCATCTGCCTCCCTTGTTTACTCTGTTACCTAAAACCAAATGTTCTTACCACCATTATGTATTCAGCCCACTGATGGGAATACATGAGAGATACAACACACGGATGAAAACATCTGCTCACCCTCCTCAGCAGAAGATGCTGAAGTGACTTCTTTACAGCATTCGCGTGATTTTTTTATTATCATGTTTTTCTCCAAAATGTCACGCCTCTCAAATCAAGTGATACAATGGTTCAATATGTAAAAAAAAAACAAAAAAAACAAATCAGAATTATTGGAATGCGATCAAATGTCTTCCAGATACAACAATTGGGCAATTTCTACTCTTCCTGAACAAGGTTAAATTCTATCATAGGAATTAAGCTTTTAACAGTTATTAAGTTTCACCAGAATCCTCCTGCTTCCCCTGTTTGCTTTTCTCTTGACTCAGAAAGTTTCATCCTGATAAGAGCAGAGTAACTAGGAGGGAGGGGAGAGAAAGAGAGAGAGAGGGAGAGAGAGAAAAAACAACAAAAAAAGGAGCAGTATTGTGAAAAGCAATGGAATTCAGCTGCTCATTTACTTTGACTCCCCCTTCCCATGCTTCTCTCGTCTTTTATTTTGGTTGAGATTTGTGTATTAAGGAGTTCTGGATGACTTGCTGTGTATTATTCCACCCCAGGAGCTTTGAAGGTGCAAGGACTGGCTGCACGTAAGGTCACCACAGGATCTCCCCTTAATAGTTGCAAGCTGTTGGCTGGATTTGGAGGGGCAGGGAGGAGAGGAGGCATGGGTATGGTGTATGCCTTTCTGAGGGTTGCCTGCGTAAGACCCTTTCTGCAGCCCCCCCCTCCCCTCGCCCAATCCCCCCCCTTGGAAGGAATTCCTTTCTTGGATGCTGGAAGCGGCGCGCAGAGGGCACCGATTATATAGTTATACAGCTTGGCCTCTCTAAAACAACTTTTTCTAACTGCGCCTGTAGGTCTTTCTGTCTGCGTTGGTGGCGGGGTCTCGGGTAAGCGGCCCGAGATCCCTCCCAGTCCCTCGGCCCTGTTTACAACTCTCAGTCTGGCGCAAGTATGCTCGATACGTGACCCGCTGTGCGTCACGACCCGTGTTTGTGTCTAAGCTGATGGCCCGTGATAGCCACCATAGCCACAGCTGACCACTTATCCTCTCTCGGTCTCTGCTGGTGATTCACACAGTCTAAGCCCTTTTGAAAATAACCTCGCAAATGCCATTTCATTCCTCGTCTCTGGGTGTTTGGATGATTCACGTTTAACTTAATCCTATATGATTCATGCAGAACAACTTTTGAGACCATCATCTTACAGAAAGATGAAAGAACATTCAGTAATAATGTTTTTTTTTTCTTACCTCACATTTCTTTATGCCAAACACTGGATGCCAAAAACACATACCATCAACAGCTCTTTACTTTTTAAATGTCTGAGGGCTAAAAGCTTAGCTGACTTTATTTCCCATTGCCAAAACTCTGCCAGGGCACTTAAAGGAGAGGAAGTGGCCGAGCCATAGATTTTGGTCATGGCGTTTGGAGTAGCTACTTACCTTAATTTCACTCCAATGTAATGCTCATAGCGAATGAGCACACCATCGTTTCCCTTATTCTGAACTTTTCTGTATGTATGCGTGTGTGTGGGGAGCCGTGGGCCTCGGGTGGAGGGCGCCAACTGCATCTGAGCAGGGAACAAAGGGTAATATGGAGGGAAGAGGAGGAGGAGGAGGAGGAGTAGGGCTCTTCTGCACAGCTGAGCAAAGGTAGTTACACACCGGGGGCAGGGGGAGGGTGGAGGGGGCGCTCACTCCCCACAGGTTTTAGGGGCTTTAGCTGTTTGCTTATGCTAAGTGCTTGCACTTATTTTTGCCAAACTCGGCTGTGTGTTTTTCTTTTTGCTTTTAGGTCCCTCTTTCGCCTTCCTAATCGTACCCATTAAAAGCTCTCCCCTTCTGTTTCGTAGATACAGTAAATATTTTTCTCCCCAAAGACTGTGCACTCCTTTCGGATGTGACAGCTGGCCCACAGCTTCCAGCCACTGTTTTATTTGACGATTGATGTTAACTCGTGCGCCGCAGAATGTCACGACCAGGTGACAGAGTGTGAGTGCACCAGTTGGTCAGTTTGCAGTAGCTTTGCAGTGCCTTGCATTGTTGTTTGTTCCCAGCACCTTGTGGAAATGGTTGAACTTTGCTTATATTCTTAAATATGAAAAAAAAGCTTAGAGGTTCAATGATATTGCCTTAAAATGCTGATTATTACATACATTATAATTCACTGCGAGAAAAAAAAAAGTTATTTGTGTGTGAGTGTTATGTATCCCTAGATCAGCCAGTTCCCCTTTCCCCAGACCTGTGCCCCTTCCACACCTTCTTCCCTTTAAGCGCAGGCTGACACGCACATACTGCACACATAGAAATGAGAGGAACTCTGTGTTATTTTGACCTGTTCCTGAGATGGAAGGATGGGGCTCTGACAAGGTCTGCGTTCTTCAGAAGGTCTTTCATGTTGCTGTTAGTGGGTGTCCTCCCCCAGCCCTCCTCCAGCCCTGGGACATGGGGCAGCATGAGGGCCCCCAGGCCCACAAGGCCAGCCAGTCCCATTTCCCAGCCACCCTGAGAGAACCTCAAGTCAGGGCCAGATGTGGCAGCTGGCCCAGCCACCCTGGAGGTCAAGGTCAAAGGAAACCATGTCAAATTTGCCACCCACCATCATTTTCGAGATAGAGAGATAAACAGAAGTGGCCTTGGAGGGGAACTGAGGTGTAGGAGGGGGGTTGGAGGGGTGGTGGAGAGGTTTGCTGGGAGAGAGGGGAGCAATAAAGCAAGGTAAAGCAAAGAAGAGACTCTAAAAGAGACAGGGTGAAAGTGTGAAACTAAGAGATAGTGTAATTAAACCGAGAAGGAGTCAGGTGGGAGCGAGGAGCCCCATGTTCTTGGCTTCAAAATGCCACAGAGGAAACACTGTTCATGCGGTTGACAGCTGTTTCTGAAGTGTGTCCGGCCCTGGGCTTGTAAAGTCGTCGCATGTAGGCCTCATTTTCTCAGAGGAGTCTGGGCACTGCTCACCTGGCCCTCACATTAGGAACACCCCCCCTACGCACACACACAAACAACTTATTTTATACCCCATTTCAAAGGGGAGCCTGCGTCACTGCTCCTCAGTGACTCGCATGCTCCCCCGTGTCATTCCACAGACTTTAAGTCTACAAACCCCCGACTCTCTCAAGATATTGGTGGTGTTTCCTGTGTGTTGTGTTCATCACCAGCTATAACATTTTACAGTTTTAAAACTGCTATCCAAAGCAAAAAGTGAGGCTAATTTCTGGACATAGCATCAGCATAACTAAATGCAGAGAGATAGTCAGTTGCAACAAGACTTATAATGTTTTTTTTTTTGTTATTAAGAAAATGTGATTTGAAAAAAAGCTAGGTGAAAAATGAATTAAATGAATGAATGAATGAATTAAAACACAAACGCACACACATATGTATATATATATATATATATGTATATATATATATATATATATATATATATATATATATATATCTGTATACATACACATATGTGTGTGTATTCTGTAGAAACGCAGACTTAGAAAGGGGAAAGGGAAGAGAAAGATTTTTTGTGCAAATGGCTAAAAGAATTAGCCTTAGTGGTAAACAGCCTGTCACAACTAACAATGAAGTTTTCATTATTTTGCCTTACAACGAAATGATGAATTTGAAGAGTCAGCTTCCACATCCCAAACTAATATAAGGTCTAATATAATGGACACTATTGTTCGGGATGCATCTTTTAGTAGATAGGAAAGTCTTGTTTCTTTCTCATTCTTTGCTAATGCATTTAGTGATTACCTGACTCGCCCTCCCAGATAATATTAGCTCATGATGCAATTTGTTTGATGGCATTACAGTAGTGGTCTGGGTAATTACTGTATACAGCAGCTACTCCATATTCAGATAATAGCACCATGACCCTCCCCTGGAAATGACTCCTCCCATAGCGGCGAGATAGCTTTCACTTTGCTTTGTACTAATAGCTGTCTTTGGCATGAGGTGTGCTGTCAGCTAAGTATCTGCGTTGGTTATGGCCAACATTGTTGCTACATTTACAATGTATACAGAAATCTATTGTGCAAAAAAAAAAAGCAATGCCACTCAGCCCTAACAAGAAAAGTCGTCACCGGCCGCAGGCCCCCACACAGATTGATCTGATAAACCACCAGGACACAAATGCAGACATGCCCTTGGTCTGCTGCCTGCCTTCCATGACTTGGACCACATGTGTTCCTTGTTTGGCTTCGAGAAGGGGGACACATTTTGTGTACCCAAACAGCTGAAGCAGGCCCCCCCGAGAGGCAACAAGACAAGGCAACAGCAGCTGGTGCTGGTGACGCATTGCCAACGTTATCCAGTGACGTCAAACACCAGGGGCAATGGCCACTGATCTTCCGGTTCTATTTTCACCTACAGTATTTAACTTCACAGACCATCGGAGAAACTGGGGTATCGGTTTGTCTGAAATCCTGAGAATGTGATACATTATGAATGCCAAATGCACCAAAAATGTCCTACCGGGGCCTCAAGTAGACTTTAAAGTCTTAGGAAGGAAAAAATGTGTATTTGTCATACTGCAAGGCTGCCCATTACCTTCTCATAACAGCTCAATTGTTTTTCTTCTTTTGTGGTTCTACATTGATGCAACAGCTTTAAAGTGATGCGATGGCAGCACCAGGGGAGGCTTCAGTGCAACAGTTTAGCTCTGAGTTTAGGTACACTTTGTACGCAGAGTTTGTGTACCGATTACCAAATGGCCTAATGAGAACCACAGCAGTTTAATTTCAAACCTGTTTGATATTTATAAGAATCTGGTCTTCATCAACTATGAGGAGAGAGCAAGAGAGCGAGCTAGCTTGTGTTTGTGTGTGGCGCATTTGACAAAGCGGGAGATGAGTAAAGCCAGGTGATGTGCATG
This sequence comes from Terapon puta, assembly GCA_028564955.1. Classification (NCBI taxonomy): domain Eukaryota; kingdom Metazoa; phylum Chordata; class Actinopteri; order Centrarchiformes; family Terapontidae; genus Terapon; species Terapon puta. The sequence continues at coordinate 14,509,445 of JAOXYL010000042.1, read as the reverse complement.
TCCACTGGAGAAATTACATGATAACAGATAAAGTAGAACAGAAAAATAAAACAGCAACATTAAAAAAAAAAACAATTCGTACTTTCACATTTTGATCGCATGGCTGTTTGTTACATTGAGACAACTAATCCAGTGGTTTGCCTCGCGGACACAGGGTGTTATCTTTTCTTACTTTTCTACTAACTGCAGCACTTTAAAAGAAAAAAAATGATGGCACCATTGCATCATTATAGATTTTACGAGGATCAGCAGCATCAGTCGTTTCAGCCAATGTGACCCAATAACATCTTTTGACCTGTGTAACAAAGTCCAAATATGAAGAAAGTCAAGGTGGATGGATGAGATCCCGGTGTTCACGACCACAGTCCAACCACGACAGTCCCCTTAACAAAGTAGTGCATCGAACCCAAACCCTGATCTTTGTTTAACACGAAAAACAAAGTCTTTGTTTTTGTGCTTAAACTTAGCCAAACCTTAACCATAGAGGTGTAAGATCAGAGGATGTTCTTTAAATCTTATTTAAGTTTATTTATCTTACTGATGGTGGGGTCAGATGAGACAATGTGTCTTTCTTGGGGGCATTGACCAACAACTGATTTTTTTTATACTTCGTCAAAAATTCAGCATGAAACATTGGATGTTTTTGGAAACTTTGGAAATCTTGACTGGAATTTGAAATGATTGCCACAGGTCTGAACTAATAGGCCACTGGGTTGTAGTGTCACAGGCTGTTACTCCCTCTGAATGTGAGCATTGTTTTCTCCCCCTCCCCTCTCCAGGTGATTCCATTCCCGATGTCCTGCGACATCCGGGATGAGTGCTCCTGTCGGGATCCCAACGCTATAGAGAACAGAAAGGCCGAACACGTCCACTCCCTGGGGTGACCAACCTGAGCGGGGACCTCTGTTCAACGTCCCAGGACCGTCGCTCCAACACAACACAGCCAGAGCGTGCCGAAGCAGACCCCTCCTTCATCCTCCTCTCTCGGCCTCCAATTTCCTGCACATGCTGCTTAACAGGCATACCTCTCCATCCACACTGCAACCCCAACCAGCTGAAATGCCTCCGCCCCCACATCGCAGAAAGATCTAGAATGGAGGATGGGACTCATGAGACTCCACAGATAAAACTTCATTTTTCAGCTAAAAGGAAAGTAACCCCCGCAATATCATCATAACAAAAAAAAATAAATAAACAAACGAAAAAAAACACATATAGCAAGGAGGAAAAAAAATAATGAATTACATCAAACAGACTTTTTTTTTTTGAAAGAATAAGAAAACAATGAAAAAAGAAAAAAAAACCTAAACAAGAACCAAGCCTAGGTAGCATGCCTTTTGTTCAATTTTGTGCTGGCTTCAGTGTTTATTTTAGTGACCTTGCTCTGCAATCACATGATTGAACCAAATCAAAATGTGCAAGTTGGGGATTGTGTCGGTGTCAGCTCTGTGTTTTGCAAAAATATGAAGGAAAATCCAGATAAACGTTAAAAATCATCCTCAGACACTTTGAAGGCATGTTATGAACACCTTTCTGTAAGGGGCTAGAAGTTTGTGCTTATATCATTCCTGGTTTCAAACTGGTCAGATGTTCTGTATCTCTATGTCCTTTTCAGTGAAGCGTGTTTTTTCATAGGCAAATCAGCGGTTATTCCTAGCTTGGTGGGGAATGAGACAGCCATATAGTTAAGTTTCAAGCCACAGATTCAACACAAAAAGCCAAAACGAAATGCACAACCGCACCCAAAAACAGCTAATTGTTGGCCAACCACAGGTACAATTTCCTAAGAAAATTTTATACTTAGAGCAAAAATCCTGAATGCATAATTAAAACATTTTCAGCATGGCTTCTGCTACTGTGTTTGCTGCTACTTGCCATCCTCACATCATAATATCTAATGGGGTCGGACAGCTCTGTCTGCCTTGCTGCTTACAGTACCTCTTCACAGCATTCATTCACGCTTGCATGTTAGTCCATAATACTTTCAGAGAACACACGTTGACAGCACCACATGTGAAATGCACTTTGAAAAAAAAAAAAAAAAAGGAAAGAAAAACCCCAGAACCTCACTTGTCATTCCCGCTCAACCTAACTGCCCAAGAAAAATGCTACGTACATTGACCACGACTTAAAGAATGTCATCGATAACACCTCACTTCGGGTTGGGGCGATTTTAGTTCCAGTTTGAACTCCACCCTCACGGCGCCTGACGGGGGCTTTGTCGCCTCGAGCTGCCGATTCAAAATGTACAAACTGGAAATAAAATAATCCCAGCCCTGTTCAGAATGTAGTCAATGCTTGTCAGGAGTCTGTGGCTTTTTTTTTTTTTCAGATCACACAGTTCTCCATAGCACAGTCACATACAAGTACAGAAAAAATATATACAGTTAGGCGACGGCTCTTAGCGAGAGGAAGTATCGGTGGAAAGAGACCACATCAGAGACACGCGTCCACACAAACGAATGACGAACTAACACGCACACACACACACACACTCTTGTTCCCTCCCCTACCGGTAGTATTGGACTGTCAGCTGTAGCTCTGCGGGCAACAACATTGTACATGAAAATGACATTTGGATGTATATGTCAACACAGCATTTGCAGTCACAATATGGTCAAAGGTTCCTGAGACTGTCTGCTGGCTTTGTCTCTGCAGTAAAAAGTGCACTTGGTTGCTCTGATCAGCACTTTTCAGTATTGTGAACTCGGGTGTCCATCCCCACCAAATAACTTCTTTAGATTATATGGCTGCTACAATAGCTTTATATTTTGTTACTCTTCATTCCAGAAACATATACATTAGTTTTTTTTTCTCATGCACATTTGATAATGAAGGCTGCTTGGCGTATTGGTCCACATTTTGCTGCTCTTACTCGGCTGCGACCATAGTCATTGGTTACAATCGGCGTGATTCTGACTTTTCATTTCACTCGGGCCAATGGCACAGTCACTCTGGCTCACGCCTGACTCATGGCTGCTATCGCATTCCAGAACATTCTCATCAATCGAAAATGAAACCGGCAACGTAAACCAATTTCACAATCACTTTTGAAACCAACGTTGGCGAAGAACTAAGACCACAACAGGCAAACACACAGAGTGAGAAGGTATTATTTTCCAACAAATATAAAGACAAAAAAATCTAAAATATGTAAATATTACTATGTTCTTGATGGCGGGAGCGTTGAAAAAAATGTTTTTAGGTTTTTTTTTTTGTCTTTCGTTTCCATGTATTTCATTTTTACAAAATGTCATATTTAATCAGTGTTTGTATTATTGACCTCAGTTACTGCACTTTTTAGTTTCCATGTAAGAAGAAAAAAAAGTATATCTTTCAAAAAGAAAAAAAAAACGTTTAGAAGCTGCTATTGTCAGAATGGTGATCTGAAACAAACTGTATGATATTCGGTCATTCGACTCCCTGTGTTGCTATTAGCTTTCCTGTCATTAGTGTTTTATCTGTATCTGGCTATAGATACTCCTCTGCAGCCTAAACTGACTTTGCATTCAATGTAATCAATGAAGTAGGGAGGTATTGTCACTATGAACCATATATCCATCCATCATCCATACAGGCCTGAAATCCAGCCAAAATAGGCTACACATCAACGCGTTGTTTAGAAATATATCGTCACGTATTTAAGGCTCCGCTAGACTGCTAACTGATTTGTCTTTTGTTTTGCCCTGATGTGTGTTTAACGCATCATCTTAGGTTAAAGGTGTACATTTTGGCAGAGAAACCAAGAGATATCAAAGAGCAAGAGAGAGCTTAAATGAAGGAATTCCCATGAAAAGGGACTCATGAGAGACTTTGTAACTTTTATGAAACTTTGTAAGGACATTGTAAAGGCTTCATCAAAAATTGCATTTAACACTTTATATGAAAAAAAAAAAGTATATAGCCCTGGTAAAATGTATTATGTTAATATTATCAAATTATATGTAACATTATTACTCCAGATACTGCTGCTTTACATAGAACCTGTTACCAGTGGGGAGAGATTGACCTGCCATCACTACATTACAGCAGTGACATGCAGTGCTATGTTTCATCATCTGCCATTGAGGTCACTGGAAAGCCATTCTAGTTTTAACGGATGGATCCGAAACCTGTCGTTGGATCCCTCCTTTCACTTTGTGAAGTTAACACAACCTGCCATCACTTCCACATAACAAATATCCTCCTTAAAGATCATTTATATCATCAGCCAATGCCTGGACACCAAAAACAACTGATCATTATCAGAAAGGCTACAGAATGTGACTGCATGTCAACTTAAAAAAAAAAAAAAAGATATATAATATTGGAGAGGGTACCCATAAGCCATATCTAATCAATATATTCATGGAAGAAAGTATAAGATTACACATTGGATGAGGACATCACCTCTCTACTGTAGTCATCACAGGATCCCTTGCTGTACCTCATGCCTGTAATGTTTGCTGCTTCTATATTTTGGTATTTTAGTGACATTTTTGCGTCTCATAACAATGGTGTAAATAGTAGAACTATTTATTGAGAGTGTTATACTTTTTTAAGTTATATTTAATGTCCATGTAAGTTATTTTTTACATTGTTCTTATAAACAAAAAAACATTATCGGTTGAGAGTCAGAACTGTCATCTTGTCTCTTGTTCATCGTGGCCATTGCTGTCAAGCATTGATCACTTCAGGCCCACAACCACGCAAGAACTCGTCTCATTGGTCATTAAGTGTAGATGGACACTGCTTGCATCCAATGAGGATTCACCACATGTTCAAACGTTACTGAGTGCAGTGTATCTTTTTTTTTCCTTTAAAACCAGAATGTAAAGTTTATTATTTTCTTTTTCTGCATATTTTTTGTGTTTTTTTGTGTTTTTTTTTTCATTAAATGCACACATTATCCATACGTACACAGAGTTGTGAAAAGAGAACCAAGTATAGAATGGTCAAGTACATAAATCCATAATATAGCAAATAACGTCTTTGAGAGGCCGGAGTAAGGCACAAGGAATATATGTACACAGCCAGCTGAGGGCAGGAGAAAATTGGGCAGGTGGCAAAGAGAGGGATCAAAAATGAAGGAAAAGAAGGTCAGAAGGCAGCCGATGGTGCCCCAGATTGAGTGTTCTTGGATGGGGGGAAAGTAGAAGGTGGGCAAGGAGAGAGGTAGGGATGGGTGGGCTGCTTTTCCTGGCCTGTCTAGCTATTTGTCCAGGTGTGAAAATGTGTACTCACAGAGGCTGCCCCTGGGCCAGGGGTGGCCAGCGCTGACTGGCAACAAGCCGAGGCCAATGAGTCAGAGTTTCTCCTGGGGGTGGCAGCCATCCCTCTCTGGGACTCCCACCACCCTCTTCCTCCCTCCCCCCCCCCCCACCCCCCCCCCCCCCCCCCCCCCCCCCCCCCCCCCCCCCCCCCCCCCCCCCCCCCTCCCTCCCCACCCCTTCCTACCTCCACCTCCCCACGCCTCGACACACTGCCTCATCTGTCACTGTCAGGTATGCCTGCGCGGGGCTGCCAGGGTCAAGCTGGCCCTGTGAAAATGAGAGAGGATGTTTGCCCAGCTTACGGAGCCTTTTGAAGTTAGGCTGAAGGAACACAGCTCTGCTCACCTAGAGCCTGTGCTTATCACATAATATGATTTGTATAGCAGTCTTTTCTGACAGGCTTTGATACCTCTCCACATTTTCCACCGACAGTCGCTCCTTTGTTTCTAATTTAACACCTGGCTGTTGTATTGCTCGTCTAAAAATGGCAGAAGCTTTGTGGCGTCTGACTCATTACAAAGTGATGGGAAGTGTAAGAACGCGTGTCTGAAGCCCTAATATGTTTTTTTTTCTTTTCGTTCAGATCATTGTGGAGAAAAATACTGATGTGCCATCTTGTTGTAAGACATTTTCTTTGTGTATTGTAACACATGAAGTACCTCTCACAGGCCTCTGGTTATAGAATGGTCCACTTATGTCTGTTTCCTAATCCCTCAATAAATAAAAAAAGGTGAATTGTCCTTTTTTTCTAAGTGGGAAGTACAAAAAAAAGTGTATTTACATATTATGTGGATATCTAGTGGTATTACTGCGATGTTTCGTACCCGATTGCTCAACAAATATATTTTAAGATGTAAATAATGATATTATATGATGATTGTATTTGCAAACCATGTACTAACTGTTTGGGAGTAGCTCTTGGATTGATTTTTATCATAACTATTATACAAAGAGATGAACCGTGAATATGTTGTGCATTGTGTCAAAAGTATCACCTGCAAGACAAAAAAAAGAAAAAAAAAAAAAGACCTGTGATGCTTTACCACACCACTCGCTGTCAGCATTTATTTGTTCATAATGGCTTAGTACAAGCACTGTTGTCAGTTGTCTAAACCATGAATTTATCCATTGAGTCATACATTATTTATTTGTTGTCAAGATGAATAAAATCATAATGCTCATTTCTTGGTCTTAGGAGTCTGTTGAAATCGATCCTCATAATCAGACTCGACTGATCTTTGTTTTCGCATTGAAAAGTTCAATTCAAAATGAGTTGACTGGCACCACGCAACGGCTTTCATTTCTCCGCGCTCCATACTGTATATTGTCGAGTCTTAGCCCGATGCCTTTGTGTTTGCTGAGAATTTCACCAACACTGTAAAGGTAGCCATCAGACTCAGTAGTCCCTCCCTCCCTCTGATGGCCTCCTCTGTCTTTGGTTCTTACACAGTATGCACTTTTTCAGGCACATATACAACAGATTGGACTTTGTGTTTCAGTTGATGTTTCTCTCTGTTTTCACAGTTGCAATTATATATATTTTTGGTGCTCTGGTACATGGCAAAACATGTCTGATGTGTACTATATTTTCATAAGGAAGAGTCATACAGATGAGTATCATGTTCATTTTGCTGTCATTTATTGTGTAGAAATAAAACACTGGTTAAAGTGAACATAAACCGGGGGAGTGTGATCAGTTATTTGAGAGTTAGATTGCATTTTTTACCTTTGCTGAAAACGTCCTGCAAAAAAAAAAAGTGTTTCCAGGTTCATTTTGGCAACATTTTTAACTCTTGTGTGAGTCATTGTGGTACCACATATCCATAGTGATCCCTTTAAAAGTGAAAAAAAAAGTGCTGAGGTGGTTATAAAAGAGGAACTCATTCTTTAAGCCTTCATTGATACATTGGCATCGAAATGTGAGTGCTGTTCCTGGCACACCAATGACGTTAATGGCCTAATTTGTGAGAATGAACATCAAGCTACTGATTTTTAAAGTGCAGTTAATGTTGCATGACTGGAAAGAAACTGGATCTGAGCTTAAAGGAATAGTTTGTTGAGGGAGATGGAAAAAGAAAATGCTTCCCAGCAGCTCACATGCAGAGAGGCATAGCCACCTTCAGTTAATGATATAAATTAGAGTAATTCACAGGGGATAGCTGTCTGTTAGTTCAGTGACTGATTTCCACCCTTTTCCAGCTCAATGTAAATATTTTTCAGCTGGATCATGTGGTAAATTGGGTAAAACCTGGGAAATAACAGCAAGCACTTCATTCTACAATTGCTTAGTTAAAATCTGATTACTGTTATTTTCGTTGGAGTCTCATTTCGCCATTTTCGCCATCACGTTAACTAATCCCGATCCAAATATTGCTGCGATATTGTGCAACATCACTGTAGCGGTTTGTAACCCTGGTGGGCTTCTCTCCGCTGAGGTTCAGGCAGGACACACAGGTTGTGCGCACCACATCAGCTCATCAAAATCACGTCAGATTATGTTTGACTTTTCAGCAAGACAGATTTCAGTTCAGCACCGCACAATTCATCTTAGAAATCCGGGAGTCATGCAGCCATGCTAGCAGCTCCACCAAGCTGTACTTAGTAGCTGCTTTGAGCGACACGCTAAAATCAAGAAAAAAATCAAGTAATGTTTACCATTTTCCCCATCTCAGCTTAGTGTGCTTACCATGGTGACATTTTCTGATTATAACTAAACAACGAATACAGTTGACGCCAATGGGAATGTCATTAGTGCATGTAAATGGTATATGAATGAAGAAGTGGACAAAGTGAAATTTAGACATAAAGCTGGCACTCAATGGAGTCAGTACATTTCAATTAAATGACAAACGTGGCAGTCTCATGTTGGTCTTTGATAAAATGACATCAAGGAATAACATAATTCAGTGGCCTCATCCTTTAAGGGAAGCTGAATGTCTGCACAGCATTTCATGGTAATCTACCCAATAGATGTTGAGATATTTCTGTCTGGAACAAAGTGGTGGACCGACCGACAGCCAGACTAACATGCCATCCCCAGAGCAGTTTGCTTGGTTAACGTGCGCAAAAGGGAAAAACATAACCCCCAGTTGATCGTGCACAGTATATAGAATTATGACATGACACGACATCTTTGCAAGATTCAGTGTTTTCTACATTTATGCGAAGTGATGAATATGTGCTGCAGTTTATTGATCTTGCAGTCGTGAACACAACTGGTTTCGGATGTGGGTGTTCCAACATGTGTTAACGCTTTCGAGTTGAGGCAACAACATCCCATTCTTCGGTTTCTTCTGATATGACGTAAACACACCACCAAGGCGAGCAGTCAAGATTAAACAAGGAAGCATGGGAGTATCAAGTACCGGAGGATCAAATGGGCTATTAACTAACACTCCGTGAATTATTCAGTCCGCTAAAAAAATCTAATGTGTTGAAAATGTGCAACAGTGGTGTGAGTGTTGTGGTGTTGAAAAGACATTTGAGTCACTTTTTTTTTGCTGTTGCCTCCATTGAACTGCATTACAAAGCAGTTACTTGATGCAAACTGAAAGGTATGTGGCGTGAAAGGAAGTTTTTATTTTCAGTGATATTAATCAGCAAGATAGCAATATTATGCTTATTGCTTAATAAATATCAGATTTTTCCTTCCGACACTTCATCAATACTGATTCCCCCGTGATCTAAAAAGATGCCCGGGAATGAATTTCACTTGATTTTCATTTTGTTACACTGAAACAATGTTACACTAATCTACCAGAAACCAGACCTTTTAATGACATTTCCTTTTTTAAAACATTTGTACAACATGATATTGTTCAACATGTAAATAAAATTCAATTAAAGTTTTTTGCTTTCATTTAAGAAAATAAAATTAGCTGACTCATAAACATTTCCAGTAAGTTAATTACAGTAAGTTCAAACTTACATAATGTTTACTTAGAGATGAAATGTGCCCTGGAATATTTGTAAAACTAAATTTACAGATCTAATCTGTAAAGTGAAATACAATATCACTGCATGTCTCGCAAATTAAACAGTGAGTGAAATGGAATATATCAACAACACTTTGCTCATTGAACAAGAAATATTAATGCAACCACTTTATGTAATTTAGAAATTACTTTTCATGTGAAGTTCTTGTTTCTCTGGTCCTTTTTTCTTTGTTAAGGGAAGTTACGATATATTTTTGTTTTGCAGTGCAGATGAAAAGGCAGGTAAATACAGATTTTAAGATAAGAAGAAATAAAGTGATTAAGATAAGACAAATGATGTGACAAAAAAAAGATAAAAGAAGTTGCCTTCAGGAAATGACTTTGCATTACAGGCAAACAGCATTTCAAACAACTATCATCAACACAATATTCCCCCTTAATATCCATTTGACTTACCACTATTAAGTAAATTTCGTTCGAGTTTTGCGGGAAGTCCCCCATGGTCTTAAAGGAGGTAACGTGGTACAGCTTGAATTAGAGATCCTGTTAACAAGAATCCTGAAAAGAAACTAACAAAACATTCCCCCTTAAATTAAATGAAATATTTCCTTTTTAAATTAAGAAATAATTTGGTTTCTTTGAATGACTTGAAGTAAAATTACCGTTAGAAAGATTTTGAGAGATGGTCATCCATTTCTATCACTTGGGTTTACATATGTTATCATGTAAAATCATAGCATAATTATATTATTATGATTTTGAGACATTGCTGGAGAAAGAGATGTCTTTACTACACCAAAACACTGACCCACTCGGGCCGTCTTATTTATTCTGACTAGTTCACTCACCGTTAGCATGTTCATCCAGTAAATGTAGCTATGCTAATGTTGCAGAGCCTCTCGGTCAAAGATAGACAAAACAGTGATTAATAAAGCTAAATATAATTTAATTTGATGCGATTTGAAGATTAGGTTTTATTCAAACACCAGACTTGGAAATAGCTAACTGTAATCCAATGCTATGCCTTTATTTATTTATTTATTTATTTATTTATTTTAGATTAACATCTAAGCACTCAGTTTAGCTAACAACATTTTGGCGGGAAAGTTGACAAATTGAGGCAGCGTTGATTAAATGTTTTGTATTTAAGTACTGACCTAATGCCAATCGTGATTTACTACAATTTTTAACATATAAATGGTGATCTCTGTAAATATGGTGATTTAAATGACATCTTTTACTATATAGTAAACTTCCTGACTGTAATTTGGTATGTTAAATTAGCAACTTTTCCATCTATACAGGGAGAAAACTAGCGCAAATATTCATTTAATTGGAAAACTTTGCAGAAATCACTTGTAATTACATGCATGGTAGGTTCACAGATGAGATGAGATAATCTAAAATGTAATCATTGTAGTACACTTGTTGTAGAAAGAAGGAAGGTCAGATTTTATATACATTTTTAATATTTCACATTCTTCAGAAAAAGACAATCAAAGCCACATAATAATACATATGTCTTTTTTTACAATTTAAAATTTACAATATAATAATTTATTACAATTCATATAACATGAAATGAAATATTGAAAAAAGGCATTGTTTAGCTTCATTAAAACAATATCCATGGCTTTGACGATATGACATTAGACTGAAAAATATCTGTAAAGATCCCTAAAATCAGATTTTCCTCAGTTCAGTGGATAGTACCTCACATGTTCATCTGATTCAACACAAACTGTTCAGCACCTGAAAATGTTCCTCACAATGATTATCCTATAAACTTGTCACGAGCGTACACAAATATGACTACGTATCAAATTATGTTGTGAGAGAAGAACTTTTCAAAGATGCTGATCATATCAATTTAAAGTACATTTTTAATCTCTTGTGACACCATATTGTGAGTGTAATAATACTAATTCTGCCCCTGTTATCTGTGTATTATAGCCGATCTATTTAGCAGAACATGTCAACTGCCTACTTCTGCCAAAATGACAAAAGTCACAGTCCGCTGTTTATACTCTATTTGATTACAACCAAACTGTGTGATCTTCAAGAAATCATTAAATCTTTCAATAGGAATCAGATTTTTTTCTCAGTATAAATACTGTAATTCTCAGGTCACATACTAAAACCCACAAACTGTGTAAAGCGTTTACACTTTTAAAAACTTCACCGTGGCAAAAGCATTGAATATCTGCTTTTTTTCTTGGGTGCACAATCCACTATGTTCAGGTCCATTTCCAAAAGTAACTATTTTGGGTACTGTTGTTTTAAAATGGGAAACGATGACAAAATGATTCATAGATTGAGTTAAAAGTTCATTAATGAATATGAAGTTGGAATGCCACCCATTCTGTCTTTGCATAATTTCAACAGGCTGGTAGCAGTCCACCCCGTTACCACACAAAGCCTCGCTATGTCAACTGAATCTACCAAATGTAATACAAGACTAACTACACAGATTCTCACGTACTGATTTTAAATTCATGACGCAAAGCTTGATTTTTTTTTTTTTTAATCAATGTGAACTTGAAAACAAAAAAAACAGTGATTTTCAAATGGCTTCAACACATTTTGATTTCTCCTTTCAAATGAAGGTAGTAAAGGCAAATAAGTTATGCTATTGATTTTTCCTTTTTTTCTCTCTTTTTAAGTGTTCCAGGTAAGCTTGAAAGCACCAAAAAGGAACTACAATATTACATTCAAAGTATTTAAGCCAAAAACTGTTTTTCCTCTTGGCTGAATGGTATTTTACATGTTCCAACTACAGTTTCTCATTGATATGTGCAATCACTGGCATTTTGCAGTTGAGAAATACGTTTGCTCCAGTTCATTTTTCTTTTATCTTCTGTCTTATAATAAAAGTAGGCCACACAAAAATATGTTTTTTTCGGTAGCTTTAACACAATGTCCAGTGAAATTCTGAGGTTTTTTAGGCTCTCCTGGTTTTTTCAAAATCCACCGGTCGCTTGAGAGACACCTGCTGCAGAGTGGGTTGACGAGGTACATCAATCACTGATGTCATTTTGCGGGGAGAAAAAAAAACAAACAAAAAAATTAACGCTCCGCTCGTCTCCAGACCCCTGTCTCATCGGAGTTTGGTGTTGCTGTATGTGTTGCGCTGTACAGAAATGAGCTTTTCCATGCAGGTGGTGCGTCTTTCGTGTAAGGAGCCGTGCCACGTGTTACTGGGGGGTCGGCCCTCTTCGCTCCGGCAGTAGACGTACGCCGTGGTGTCGGTGCGACTCTGGATGTGGGTGCTGCGCAGGAGGGACCGGCAGTAGTGGCTGATCTTCTCCACCCTGTGTAGTATCAGGTTGGCTTTTCTGTTTGAGCAAGAAGGCAAGAAAGATAAGTACAACACCACCCAAACATAATTTAATAATCACCGCCATTCCCCCTTTTTCTTTTTGAATTGATACCAAGAATTGAATTAAGCAGAAAGTGATTATATGCTCAAGCACAATTTCTGGACACAAGCACACGTAGAGGCTGTGAATTATTATAATATTCACCAGTGCTGGTGTGAAATCACATTAAAATCCTTGAACAGTCTCAAAAAGGTTAAGGGCAAAATGGTTCATTCATTGGTTAATTTAAGCAACACACAAACACAACATTCGATTGCTATGTTACGCATCCCCAAAAAGTTGGCGTTGATGTTTCTACCAATTAATACAGTGCGATATTCATCTTCTTGCATTAATGTTCATTCATAAGTGTGATGGATGATACATTTAGGTCACGGCAATCATGACATCTTCAAATAGTCTTTAAAACTTTGGAGGGGTGAGTGTTTGTCTGCAGTCAGAAAACAGCAACAACATGGCCATTTCTGTTTGTGATGAGACATAGATGGATGGAAAAAATATATGTACCAGCCCCGGTTTCATACCACAGAGGGCACCTTAAATATTCACTGCAGCAGCTTATCTACATAAACACAGCTTTAGATGCACCATTACACCCATCTCAGTGCAAAGGGGTGACACGAAGTCAGCAAATGAATAAATAAAAAAAAAATGGAAATGGACACATATGCCATTTCCAGCTCCACTGGCTCTGTGTCTGTATGGAAACACAACTTTGAGGTGTTACCAGAAGTGAAAGACTCACAACTGCATCTGTCCTGTCATTCCGACGGGACTGCCAGTTTGGGTAAAAAAAAAATACAACAAAAAAACAAAAAACACGGCATTTCATTTTGATTTCTCGGACGTTGATCTTGCTGAATGCTGCACCAGAGGCAGCTGTCGAGAGTGAGTGAAAGAGTGAAGAGTTTTGTCTCCAGGTCCAGAGTCTGGAGCTGCTGTTTACGACATGAAGGAGCCATATGTCAGGTCACCTTAATTTAGAAAAGATGCCTTACAAAACAGACACACATGCACTCGCAAAAACACACACACGTACACACATTTATCCCGTATTTGCAGAGCAGAAATACACCTACGGTATAAGCATTCAAGGTTGTTAAGCTCATAAGGACACTAAAATGAGGAAAACACACGCGGAGAAGGGCAGAATTCCAGTTGTTTTGAAAAGCAGTGTCTGCTGAGCATCAACATCTGTCTTTAGTTAAGCAAGGAGTACAGACATCCTTTTCACTTATTTGCTGAAAAAAAAGGAGGGGGGGGGCATTTTCTCATTTCCCTTAAATTCTTATGTCTGAAACAACAGAATACCAAACACATAATCAGGGGAGGCTTGCAAGCACGTTAGCGAGGAACAAATTAAACATTACATTTCATTCATGATGACAAACAGGGAAACTACTTAAAAAAAAAAAAAGGGAGAAAAAGACGCATTTAAAACCTTGTTTCCGCGTAACCTTTCAGGTCGAAAACCGAGGCAGCTGCTGAGTCAAAGCCTCGGTTGTTTGTGATTTAGGCAACTGGATTCCGAGTAATTGATTATGACACAAACACGGCCCCGAGGGAATGCAGCCCAGAACTAAAAACAACATCAAATCAAGGAGGCCGATATGTGAAAATAGAAATAAATAATAAAAAAAAAAAGTAGACTGCAGTACAAGATAATAGTTGTGTTTACAATAAAGGTTAAAAAAACACAGTAACTATGTATCACAGCATGTCCAAAGAACAATATAATTATGAAAGGAGCTAGTGTTGAGCTGTAACAATGCTGGTGGACATTTGGGGGCTCCTGGGATTCTCGGCTCCTGGGGGAGTGCTGACTGCGCTTACGTTTCTCTTGGCCATTCTGTTACCTTTTAAAAGGCACCACCAATAGAGGCTGCTTGTAAATTACCCCAACGAGGCTCAACCCTGCCAACTTCAGGCAGTAAATAATCCGTGCTCGCTCATCCAAGCCCCCCTCTCCCACCCCCCCACCCCCCTCAACCGCTGCCACCACCACCACCACCACCTCCCTCCCATCGCGGCTGCCCACACACAAGCACGCCATCCGACCACCCCCAATCCCCCCGTGTTACGTCCCAGTGGCCGGCCCGTGCCTCCCACTCCACTTCACCAATCAGAGAGGAGCATAATCTTCCTGCAGACCCAAGTTATCCCGCAAATATTATATTATTTATGGTTTTGAAAGGAGTGCTTCCAGGCAGTGGGGGTGGATAAACCAAAACACTGGGCCATAACTTAAGATCTCGTGTTGCTGTCATCAGCCTCGGACCAACTGCCGTGTCAGCGTCGCATACATGAACTTTTTTTTGCTCTATACTTTTTATTTTGAGGGTACTTTATACTTCCTCCCTCGTTTCAGTGAGCTGGCGAGCTTCCCTTTGTCCCCGCGTTGTCGTAACGTCTGCTCACACGGCCGGCTATCAATGGGGGTGTCCCCGTTAAGAGGGTCACGGGTGAGGGGATGTCAGGGTGGCGTGTTGTGGATGTGGAGGAGCTCTTTCTTTTACGGGAAAGAAGAGGAAATGGAGTTGGAAGTTGAGTTAGTGTTTGCTGACTCTCACTTTTAGTGTTTGGCTTGGCTGTCAAATGCTGTTTTGGCATCGCCATGGTAATGCGAAGCGCGACTGTAACCCCGGCGTTTTCACGGTGACCTTGCCCGCTTGCTTTTCCAGCAGAGGCGCTTCAGAAAGGAGGGTGTTGGTGGTGGTGAAGGGGTGGGGGGGTTGTGCAACGACGCTCCCGCTCAGAGGGGGTGCAGGCCACGCCATGAGAAATGGCTTTATGGTCTGAATCTGGCAGCACCGGCTCAGACAGCTTCGGCTTTTGTTATGCAAGAACCCTCAGGGTGACTGTAATTGATCCTAAACAACACAACAACGCCATCAAACAAGATGACAAGGGCGCTCGGATAAATAGTGGCAGACTAAGATAAATAAGGCCATTTATAGGCAAGAAAACAACTGTTACGCATAAAAACAACTCAGACAACTTTGGACAACCGACTGTAAATATTTGAAGCATCTCCTGAGCGCGCACGAGAAAACTGTGCCGGCGTCGGCCAGGTCCTCTCACCTGGGGCCCAGCTCGTCCTCGCTCCGCCAAACAAAGTCTCCAAACTTCTCGTAGTGGGAGTTGTAGTGATGCTGGACTCTGTACAGCAGCGGAGGAGGGATCTCCATCAGCGTGTTGTAGGCCATCTGCTGCTCCTTGCCACTGGTGTAGCCATTGTACAAGTTGTAGACCTTGTCTGCTATCTCTGTGGGGAGGCAGACACGGGAGAGGCAAGCAGAGATAGCAAGCGGGGGGGGGGGGGTGAGATGGGATTTCACATGAGTGAGGGAAGCAAATAAGTGGATAAACAGTGTGTGTGACAACAATTTTGCAGAACTTCAGCTGCTTCGGTAAGGTCGGGAGGGCTCGTGAGAGGCGAAAATCTATGCAGTGAGGCTGAGATATCCTCATTTTAGTTCCAGATATGGGTCAAGCTTTAAATACACTTTATCCTACTCTTCCCATAGTGAAGCTCAATGTAGTCATTCGTCAGACCCACCCGGCCTGGCATACTCCCCGTGATTAGCAAATTGAATTTGACATGTGAAATTGGTGGAGTGCCCTTTTACATTTTGCCACAGCTTGTTTTAATAACTATAATGTGCAATCAAGCATTTGCGCATTGTGAGAGTAGCCTTGATCAAAGAGAACCGTATGTGAGTCCTGACTTCCATGTGACATTTTGTCCATTTTTTTTCACTTTGATTTGCGATATAACTTGATACTAAATGATGGTGCAGTTTGAATTTATGGTAAACATTTCAGATTTGGGTCTGATCTGCAAATGTGGGTAATGCAAAGTAGTATAGGAGGAAATGGCATCATTTTGAGTTAGATGGAAGGATGCGGTGCCAAAAATGTGCCTAGCTGTGCACTGGAAAGGGGCAAAGAGTTCAGAAATATAGGGTTAGCCCATTTAGGTAAATTGTGATTATGTGAAAGGATATAAGAGGTGTGCGGAAGTTGGACAAAAAAAGAAGTACAAGAGGCCACAGTCGGAAAAAGTCAAATGTGAGTGTACCTTCAGCTCGACTGTCATCCACCATTGGACAAGACGTCCGTACTGAGACAAAGCTTGACTCCGAGTGGCTGCCTCGGCTATCCAGTGCATGGAGAGTAAACCTGAAAAAAAAAGAAAAAACAAGAAACAACAGCAAGATTAGTATTTTTGACCAATAACTAGATAACATCTAATTCTTATAGGCTTATAGGATAATGTGCTTGGCGAGACAGTAGCGTTGCTCTTGGTCTATATAACCATTCAATGACATCATATATACTTTTTCCCCCCAAAAAGTCTGAACAAGGAGCCAGGGACTGTTGGATTTAATTATAACAGAAAATGAGTGCAGCCAGTACCACGATGGCAGAGGAGAGAGCAGTAAAGGGGCATCTGGCTTGACTCCAAGCACTCTGGGAGGACAAAGTTCCTCTCGCCGAAAATGTCAAACATCAGATTTTTGGGGGGGTTCCATGACAGACTTCAAGACCACTCAGTACCCTGATAAGATACCACAGTGAACAGTTCAAGACATCGCAATGGGAGATGAGACACACCGGGAAAACGTAACGCATCTCAAGTAATGTAGGGCCACACAGCTCGGAATAGAAAACAAATGACCTTTACATGTCCTTTTGAAAATGCCAATCTGTGTACTTTTGAAGAAGTACAAGGAGGAATTGGTCATATTGAATCTAAAAAAAGGATCAAGGGTGGCTCAGATTAAGCCATCAATATCCTTGCAGCGGGAGAGAGAGAGAGAGAGAGAGAGAGAGAGAGAGAGCGGCGTGCGCGGCAATGCCATCTTGGTGACGGTTGAACTTTTAACTTAACCACTGCGGCTCTCAGTGTGTCCATGGCAACCACAGAAACCACACCAAGGAAAATGCAGGACCTACTTTTAGTTGTTCACGAACTTCTTATCCAAGCGGTAAAAAAAGTTATCAAAAACCTGTCTTGGAGTAAAAAAAAATATATATATATATAGCGTCAGAAGTCTTACAATCATATGTCTGCTGTGAATAGAAAAGAAAAAACACACTGAGGTTCGAGTAGGTGAGGAAGAAGCAGTAACCTGTACTGTGTTGGTAAAGGTTGCTGGACAGCTGAGGTAGAGGGCTTGTTGTCTGAAATAATTCTTAAAGCACAAGTTCAACATTTTGGGAATACACTTATTCACTGACGAGAACTTGCAAAAACAGTGTAGTAACAAAATCCACCTTCCAGCATATGTTCAAAACCAGAGTCTAAAAACAACAGGTGGGGCATTGTTTGACTCTGAGACAACCAGCAAAAACTCCAGAAAGCTTTGGTGCAAAGCCAAACAGTCCAGCACACGATGGCACGAAAAATTCTTTTCACTTCGGCCTTCATGGTCGGCATGAACAAGATATATAATGTGAATATGTGAGCTTTAGAAATGCTGGTAGATACATTTTTATTACCTTTGGACAGAGTTGTGTTAGCAGTTCCTCTGTTCCCAGTCTTAGTGACATGCTAAGCTAATCAGTTTATGGGGTACAGATATGATGGTGGTATCAGTCTTTCATCTAACTCTCTCTGGAAAAACAAATTTCCCAAATTCCCAAAAGCTTTTTAGCCTTATATAAAAACTAGTTTAAGTGCATGACCTTGAAAGATACTCAGAGTGAGCACTTGGCTTTTACTTTATTTTTTTGTATGATAAACCCACACAGGTGATTTGAATTATTCTAGCCAATAATTCCTCTTATCAGGACTATGTTTGCGTGTACAGACTGTTGATTGACTGTCCTGCTTTGTTTCACCTGTTAGCGTTAGGAGGAGTTACAGCTTCATCATCCCTACAGCTCATCTGAAGTCTGGTGACCTCACATCACCCGAGAAGTCTGATTAGAATATGTGAGAACAGCTGTGTGGGTGTGCGGGGCATTTAATGGAGACCGATAGTGAAGGTTTGATCTGATTTACAATGGTAATCATGTTATTGTAGACATATACAGTAGTAACAGACTGCACAGTGTTGTCACTTAATATGAGCTATTTTTGTTATTACTCCTGGTTTAACATTGTATTTTAAATGTAAATGGATTTTGCTATGAATAATGTACAGTTGGGGTGAAGGTTGTTTTGGGTGAATATATATATATATATAAAAACAACAAAAACACCATTTGATCAACATGCACTGTTTTTCTCACTGCAGGGGAAGTTTTGAAAAAGTGAATTTAGTATTGAGAAATGTTTGTAGCTAGTTATGAAAAAAACCTAAGCTTTCAGCAGAATTTCCACAGTGTTACCACTGTAAAAACAACAGAATGACAAAAAGGAAACCACAAAACACAGTGAGACAAAATGAGCAACTGAGATGGCATTCCAATCCTAAACACTTTTATAAATACATGAAAATAAAGAAATTAGAATATGATTGTTTTTTATGTTTTTATTTTTTTTTACAAAACTTTCTTCCAGACATTTTTTTTCCATGTAACGTCTTTTGAGAGCAGTCCCGATGCTGTCAAATGATTGTTTTGTTTGTAACATGACCTGTTTGGACATTGCTCACATAGTTTGTCTGGTCTTGTTGTTCAGCAGGGTGGATGCGGTATTCCCCAAGAACCTCACAAAAGACGCACGGGCCTCACTGGCTCCTCTGCCCAGCAAAACAATGCCGGCATGTAACAGTCACACTGTTTAAATTATGCGGTCACATAACGTGCAGATGGATACAATGAGGTGGGAGAAGGGAAGGGGGGGGTGCAGGAGGACAACGAGCAGGGCGTTTTATCAAGGCAATTTGTTAAAAGTTTTGTTTGGGACACAGGATGCGAGCTTGCCAGCCTTTTATTGCCGTTTTTGGTTTTTAAATGGTTGGCATCAGTGACAGGTACTGTTTCCCCTTCCACAGCCCCTACAGCAATTACAAGATCGTTATGTACTGTAATAAAGC
Source organism: Terapon puta (assembly GCA_028564955.1). Taxonomy (NCBI): domain Eukaryota; kingdom Metazoa; phylum Chordata; class Actinopteri; order Centrarchiformes; family Terapontidae; genus Terapon; species Terapon puta. Next base: position 14,489,889 of record JAOXYL010000042.1, on the reverse strand, counting down.
CATCTGTGCCAGGGGAGCGAGCCTCTCGGAGAGCCGACTCCGGAGATCTGCGTTTTATTTGGGCAAAGAGGAACGATAACATGCTCCTTTGTGCGTTGAAATTTGGCATTTTACAGGAAACGTAAAACGGCAAACTTTACTATTTGACCGCTGTCATGTTGAAAAAGGAGCCTTGGCCGGGGCTCCTTCGCGCCGTAGGCGTCTCATTCATAGACGCAGATAGTAGCGGCAAAGGGGGCTGGATGGGCAGAGTGTGGTGTCTGAGCTCAGTGATGATAAAGATCGCCTGGGAGAACAAAGGAACCAGCCACGGTCTGGCCTGCCACGAGAATGTCAAAACATCAAGTAACAGAATTGGCAAGGCACACAAAACCAAGCCGGCCACCCACCCACACACACAGACACACATACACACACACACACGGATACACTTTCCTTTGTCTCTCTATTTTTCTATCTACATTGCTTGCATATAGCTCAGCTCCGTCTATCCCCCTCTCTAATTCCTTGTCTCTCACATCTATTCCAAGGCTGTCTGGCTGCACACGGCCCGTTGGAAGCGGCTCGATTTTGTCCGTGTGCCATAGTTTTGAAAGCTCAGCAAACAATGAAGTGGACAAATGGCAGATTAATGTTTGTGTAAATTAACAATGTTGCCATTAAAGTAACCATTGTCCTCTAATTTAATGAGACAGCGGCGAGATGGCCGAACAAGAGATGACATGACAGAAAGCTCGGAGACAGGGAGCAAGAGAGGGAGGGATGAGAGAAAGTGAGAGTGAGAGAGGATCAATTAGGGCAGTATTTTTGGCATGCCGAGAGATGCCAGGGCGGTAGGGGATGCCTTTTCCATGACATCAGCGTTTGGACACACATCAGTTGAGCCGGTCCGCAAATCAATCAAAGCCACACAGAATCGTTTCTCAGCGCCTGAAGAATTTATGGCAGCTCGCAGTATCTCATGACTTTGAAATCCTCAGATCTAAATGGCATTACACTGGCGCAATAGCCCTAAATAAAATTGCTGTGCCTTTCATTGTAAATTAGAAAAATTAGCTCAGCTCCGGATGATCTCACTTGCAGATCAGCAAAGGGCCACGGTCCAAATGAATGTAACGATGACAACGCCCCATTAAAAGTCATTCAGCAGTTTTAAATGTACGTGGCAGATATTTCGGGAAGCTGAAATATTTCTCGAAAATCTGCATGACCATCATTCCAACAAAACTCTGAATGCCATTTGGCTAAATCAAGGCGAGACCATCACGTTGGGTGAACCAGTGTCAGGATGTGCTGCCATGATGGCCCCTTTTCAATCACAGGAATCTATTAAATATTGAAATGATATGCCCCAAGTTTTGGTGGTATGCAGTACTGGACCATACACACTTAATTTCAACTAAGGATTCAACTTTCTAGAACAATTTTATTTAGGTTTTGGAACTACTGCCCATCATCACCATATACCACCAAATACACTAAGATCTTTCAAAATACATTTAAAATAAGAAGCACATGTAATGTCTTTGCTGAACTTACCCTATAACCAAAACTCATTTGCCACAATGAGTAATAACAAAGAAATGTAGTTGCCTAAATGTCACCACAGAGATGGACAGTTCAGAAAATGATCACCCTAGCAGTTAAGGTGTTTACCATGCAATGCAACTGGAACAATCCTTACTTGGGTTATCCCTTTGAAAAGGTAGTTTATACTTTATCAATACATATTTGTGTAATTGTGCAGTTTAAAATGAAGAAAATAGTTTGCAGATACACTATTTGGGAAGACTGATATGTGTTCTGGCTTGAGACTGACAAACACTGATCATTTACACTCATTTTAAGCCATTCAGACGGAGACCGGCGATGATGGGATGGTTGAGTCTGGTTGAGTAGTAAATGGCTGCTGGCAGACCAGCAACAGGGAGATTAAACGACATAGAAACAGAGAAAAACAATTGAATAAAGCATGAATTCAGAAGTGAGACAAAAACGCAGATTGGATGGCAAAGGAATTCAGACAAACTAGGTGTCTGAAGACAGTGCTTTACAGTAAGTAGTCGAGAGCGATTAGAAGCAGCTGAGGAGCAATCAGGAAAATGCAGCACAGCTGGGGCTGAGACCATTCAGGGAAGATTCAGGGTCTATCAAGTGACGCGGAAAGCCAAAGCACAAGTGTTGTAATATATACAATCCAGGAAACTGTCATTAAAAAAACAGGAAGGAGGGCGAGATCAATCTAATGCACGCCTAAATTATTACAGTAGCTTTTATTACAGGAACCATTGGATTCTTAACCGTAATGCAATTTCACTAATTTCTGACTCCTGCTTTCTGTAGATCGACATCAGTAAGGTTGATGTTAATCTGTCTACTCCTGTGAACATGTATGTCTTGTTGTTTCAATGAATTGTGGTATCTATCATTCACCGACTGCTGTCTGTAAGCCAGATTGGTCTTTTGGGAAAATTGACTTTCGATCAATGAATGAAGGGACCTATTTGATAACCACAGTTTCCTGTCTGTGTTCACAAATGCAACGCAGTTGAAGAGTTTGTGGTTTGTGGATGGTCTTGAAAGTCTAATTGTCCAACAAATGTTTTTATATGTTGCCTTGCTCCCTAGAGGATTCTGGTTAATCACTAATATCTGATTTGAACTTTTTTGGCATCAGTTGGTATAAAACTGCTGTTAAACTGTATCAGTTATGTTGGTAATTGCTGATTATTTTCTTTAAAAAAAAACAGCTTTTGAAATGAGGTGTGTAACTTCAGAAAGCAAACAACATTTTAGCTTTCTGGGGAACTGGAGAGCAGCCTTGGTAATGATCAAGTGTCAAGCCAATACCAGTAGAAGTCTTATCAGGGTCTTGATTAAGCCAAGTGGAGTTGGCTGCAAACAGCTGTGCCCTACGACGTAATCCCTACGTAAACTCCGCTCTTATCTGAGAAAAACAACACTGTGGAGAATGCCTAAACAAAGATAACACTGATACAAAGTCGAAAATTAGGCTCTTGTTGCAGGTTTTTGTCAGTGGGTGCCTGACTTCTACAGATTAAACTAATAGTTATTTCTCCACTGTTAAAAACCCACCGTAACTGTCGCTTTCAGGAAACTCAAAATCATGATTTTTTAAAAATATAAATGCTGATTGCGTTGTGGACATTTCCACCAGTTGTGAACTGTTGCGTCACAGGAAAATTATGGACTACTACTCTCTTCCTTGGGTGCTACCTTTTATGTGAAACTGACAGGCTCGTGAGTGACCGCACACTGTAACGATAATGTTAGACTAATTTAAAGAACCGCATGGCGCAAATTTTTACTGTTATAGTCGTGTCATTGGGAGACATTAATGTTAAATACCTTGTTGGCATTGCTGCATTAATCCATCCATCACTGTCCCTCTGGCATAAATACACATGCACACCCACACAAACAGCAATATAAAGGCCTTGCTATGTGTGTAATGGAGCTTGCTTCTCCCTCCTGTAACCTTGCTCTGCTAAAGTCTGACACAGCTAAATAAACTCACTTTGGGTCACTTGTTAGGTAACATGTCCCAAGGATGCTCTACTGTATTCTCATCTCAGGTTCTCAAAGCTCTATGTCTGAATCATACACTACAGGGGCATAATTTTTCTATTTACTGATGTGTCTCTTCCATGCTGATATTTGGAATCCCATTAGAAACTGCATATTAAATTGTTGCAGCTATCAAGGTATTTCTGTTTCATTTTATCTTATTCTTTAAACCCTGACTGACCCAGCACATGTATATACTATATTGGGTAAAACAGGACTCTGGATCAGGTTTCCCATAGCCTTAAATCCTGGCTGCTTCTGTCAGAGGGGCAATGTTGCGGTTCCCAAAACAAACCAAGGCCACCAAATAGCAAGACGTTATAAACATAAGACACTTAACAAAACATGAGGAGAGAGTCAAAAGCTGAGAAGACAGCGCGTTTCAAGAGTCCAGGGACAGCCACACCAACATCTGGGATTCTTGGCCTCAATTTGAAGACAAATATATTTCTAGACTGAAAATCCCGCTCACTAGCTTGAGATAAACTGTTTAAATATAAAACATGCTTCAAGTTCCTCCATATGTGTAACTGGAGATGTCAGAAATGCATTTCATTGTATTGCAGTTCGGTGTAGCATGTTTTGTAGAACATTATGCTATTCTTAAATCCAATTCTATTGACAGATGACAAGGTAATCCTAAGCAGCAACAGCAGTTAGACCTGGCTGCACATTTCTCACACTGTTACAGACTTGTTGTTGTAAATGCATGATGTGTCAGAGTGATAGCTATAAATGTATTTAATGACGTCCGGCATAATCTATCTGTTATGCCGGAGGTCATTAAATATCTAAATATCCCCCTGGCCCAATCTATACTGAGTGGTCAATTTGTTCTTTGAGTTTAATAAATGCTGCTTCTTCACAGGGATCCTTCTGTAGTCACTAAAATCATGTTCTCCTCTGACCAGAGAGAACATAAAAGAACAGAAGCACTGACCACTCCCACCACGTTGAGACTAAGTGTGCTTCCCTGGTTAACTCGACCCAGCTGTTGTTCAAAAGTAGGTAACAAAATTCACTCCCTGAACCAAAATAACATTTGCAATGGGAATTCTAGACACCCAGCAGAGGATGTGGTATCGCTGATATTTGCCAAGTCATTGCTGTATGGGAAAGATGCAAACATGGCCGCAACATAATGTTTAATGAAAGGTCTTTATATGGTAATGGGAAACAGTGAAGTCATAAAAATGTGGTAAGAAGAAGGATCAAGTGAATTGTTTTGCAGTAAATTGCAAGCCCAGACCTAGAGCAATGTCACAGAACACTGTAGGTGAGTGGAGACAGGATTACAAATCCTTGGTGAAGTAATGCGTTCTCTGATTACTTTCTAGTCCTGGTAATGGAAATTGGCGACACTATTTCAAAATACCATACCAGGTCCAGTTCGCTTTTTTCAAAAAATGGAAAACACCATCTTCACAGTTCACAGACATGTACATGACCTCCGCATGACTCTAACCACCAAAACACATTTAGGAATGTGAATGACCTCTAGTGCTGTGCTGCTATTACACCTTTTGTCTAACTCCACCAAAGACATGGGTGAGACTTCTTCACACCCCCTACACCAATAAGTGACTGCCTGAAAAAATGTAGGCTTTAATAGAACAAGAGTTGATTATGGATTTTTGGGGAAAAAGTTTTTTTTTTTTTTACCAGGTACACCTATATACAATGTGACGCCTGAATATAGTTGTTTGTTAGTGAGACCTCATGAATAGTCAAGTAGCCCAATGACAAAACACAACATGATTCGGATTAGCCAGTCAACTCCATCTAGTTTCCTCTGTCACTTAAACACATCCAAAGAAAGCTGGAGACTCTAAAACGATCTTCAGTACTGGGCAAAACAGTATTTCTTCTTGCTTCAACACACAATGGAACTGAAGCCACTGTCTTAACCCACTTTATACAACTCATGCCGACAAGTGTGTAGAAGGAGATAGTTTAACTCTGATCCGAGTGTTTGATTCTACTCTAAGTTACCAGACCAAGACTCCCGACTGGGCCCTTGTCAGATCAGCAATGCACCGAAGTTCTTCATCTAATGTAACTAATGGTAGTCCTTTTTCTGGCTGAGGCTCATCAGCCCCCATTGGTACTGGTCTGGCAACAGGATGGGGAAGCAGTTTTCCCTTTCTGGGTTAAATATAGACATTTGACATGCCTTAGTTTTGACCCTCACCTTACCTGGGGCGAGCATGCCTTGGTCCCAGGTAAGGTGCTAGCCGTAGCTCCATAATATGACTCAAAGGTTCGCAGATGCGCACAACCCTTTAACACAATCAAACTGCAATTCTCTTCCAGCTTCAAATACACTGTATATGGTTTAATTAACACAAATATCCATTATTTTTCATTTCCTATGTATTTTATAACCACTGAGATCTGGAAGTAATTAGAGACTTTCCATACTTCACAGACCTGTGCAAGAACCTTGAAACCGTTTCTGTACAGACTTCAACACACAATTTATGAGTCATGTTTATGCATATGGGGAAGAAATAAACAGCCACAATAAATCAGGGCATCGGTAAACTTACTTGTAGAGACTGTCGGGTTCCAGGCACTTGAAGACCACTGAATACAGCACAGAGTGAGGATGTTCTCCGCTCCTCCTCCCAGCAACAACACAGGACGAACCCAGCCCGGAGAACAGATCATCCATCAAGCTCAGAACCTCACCTAGCAGACAGATGAAATGAGAGGAAATAAGAAAAGAGACAGCAGAAACAAAAAAGAGAGTCTCACAAAAGGTCATTTTGGAAATGTTGTTTGTACTGTTTTACCATCTGTCATACTTTATGCCAAAAAAAAAGAAGAAAGGGGGGGGCAAAGTTATCTTTCACCATTATCTTTCATCTATTGTTCTTGGTTAAACAAAACAATGCCACATGTTTTGCTTCCACCACAAGTTTCGACACATGGAAAACAATCGTGCACAACGTGAACTTAGTCATGAATGAATTTCAACATTAAGGAAGGCAGCTCATTCTGTATCAATGACTGTGCCGTTTGACTCTGGTGTTGTGAGTTTCACCCCTGCCCGGTCCAGTGGGAGTCATTTTGCCAGCACCAAGCCCAAGGCCAAATTGAAAATAACTTTTTATTGGCAGCAACCCATACACACTATATTATAGAACTGTAAGAAAACAGGATTTCTTTCCTTTATGGGCACATGGTCCTGTTACGGTGATATCTCACTGAGAACCCTGGCGTCTCACAAAACACTACTTCAGAAGTTGTGAAATATCTTTCATGTCAGCTTACGGGAAAGGCGAACGACGCACACTTGTTCATTTAGACACACACATACACGACGCCAGTTTCCAGTGCTCATGGGGGTGATGGAAAAAAGAGGGAGCTGTCAAAATAGTTTAAAAGCTCTCAAACGCTTGGATTTCCAACTATTTCTACACGAGGTAAAGGGCAGCTTAGTTTTAGCTTATGATACATGGGCCAACTTATAAACACAGGGAGTAAGTCTGGCTGGTAGGGCACAAGGGGATGGTAAGAAAAGGTTGCAGAAGAGAGGAAAAAGAACTGCACGAATGAATGATTTGACCTTTTCACAGAAAGAGCTCTGTGTATAGGAGGTTTCCCCCAGACACATTCCTGCACTGTTGCAGGGTTGCTCTTTTGAAGGTTTTACCTTTTTGAACATGACTCTGAAACTGGATTCATTTATTCTATTGTAAAACCGACAACATTTGGGTGTCTAAATTTGTTGTTTTAATGTTTTTGTCAAAATTTTGGACCAATCTCCCATGATGTTGATGAGGGAGTATGTTTGCACTATACATTTCAAGTTGGAATTCCCATTTGTTACCTTTTACTATAAACAGCTTACATCATCACAACTGTTCATACTTCATTTTTCAGCTCTCTCAAACTCCAAGACCACCTGCACACAGTGTTTATATATGTTTTGATAATCTTTGGATAAGAACTTACTCATGGTGAAAACTATTAATTAAATAGAAAGATTACCTTGGTTTGTCAACATCAAATTAAGAAGCCAGACATTTAACATAATCGCAATTTTCAGTACAAATATAGTGGATCCTATTTTATAACATACTTACACTGCCTTCCGATTGATCTGGGATTTTAACCATTTTCCAAAATTGTAGCCTTGGAAACACACAGCATACAGGATCACTAGTACACCATTAGCATTGTGGTAAGGTTAATATTTATGTGATTCTGTGACGTTTGTAAACAGTTATTCAGCTCCTAACTTTCATAATGATGTTCATTTGTCTGCAAAGTGTGCTGCCAAGGTAAGTGAAAGTTTTTCGACTGACTATAATGCAAGGCTCCACTTCAAAGGGTTTTTCCCTGAAGAGGGTTGATGAATAACCTCTGTCTTCTGTGTATTAATTGTAAGACAAAAATTATAAATGCTCCAGAGATAAACAATAGCCTGCGCTCTTTGCCAGCACTGAAGCACAGTGATCTGCAAAGAGAAGATCGCATGGCTTGGGACAGGGGTCCTGTTTTCACCATTACATCACAGAGGAATATGGTGCACACAGTATGAAAAAAAATTACTTTTGTGCTCGTTTTGTAAACCAGGGATAATAATCTATAAATAATTCTGCATCTAATTCACATCATTAACTTATATGAGCAAGGAAAAACAATTATCTAACAAAGCCACATGACAAATACTGTACAGGTGAAGATGGAGGGCATGATGATTTTAGATTCAGTGTTTCCCATCAGAGGTGCTCTCATGTATTTGATTTGTCTCAAGCCTCCTGTCACTAAAATGGCTAAACTTAGCTGAAGGTGTGATATGACAAATCTGTGACATTAGTAAATTTGTATTATATCCCATCCATCCATCTATACTGTTCATCCTCACATGGTCGTGCGGGTGTTGGAGCCTATCCCAGCTGATTATTCATCAGTCAATTACAGGGCTGATATGTGGAGACGAAAAACACACTCACATGCACACCTAAGGGCAATTTAATCTTATCAGTGTCTTTGGATTGTGGGAGGAAACTCATGCAGGTAGCTACTACACCACCATGCTCTTCTGTATTGTATTAATAAAGGCAAGTTTGTTGTAAAACTCCCAACCACTGCATAACAGTAACATATACTGACTGCAACCTGCAAGAAAAACACTATGCTTGCTGTAAGGTGAGTTAGCATAAATACCATTTGGTGAACCCAATTTTCTTTATCTTCAAAAGTTAGAGAACTTTTTTTCATCTTGATGTGATGGCATTGCCGTCTCGTTAGGTCAGTTGGCCGTTCTGTTTGGTCTCGACATGCAGCACCGCGACACTATGTTCTTTTATTTCTGGCGAGAATTAGGTAAGATTAGTCGATGAAATGGTAGACTTCAGCCAGAGCTTTTTTCATCAACCTAACTGTGCGATAATTATCATTCTGTTTCCTTGGTAGACTTTGCTATAGAAAGAACAAAAGGCGCAACACGAGAAGAACCTTCCCCAGCACCTGCAGCCTATTACAGCGATAACTGCCAAAAACAGCCCAAACTCTGTTGGAGCATGCAGTGGGTCTCCTTACGACATGATGTCATCAAAAACTTCCAACATTTTCTGCCCTCCCCCAGAGTTTAACTCAAGTTGACGCCACTGACTGGTACAATGCATGGGCATCCCGGCTCAATTTTTTAAAAAAAGCTAAACTCGCTTATTTGGTTAGTGCCAGCTGTACTGTTCTGGCATGGCGAGCCAGCCTTTCGTGCTGTTCGCTCCCCTAAATTTGGTAGAACAATAAATTATACCTAGCAGACCACTAAATCTTCGCAGGTAATGATCTACTTAAGATTGACTGTTGACCTGATTCGGCCTGCGTTTATTATGCCTTTCAAGTCTATTCCCCCTGCTTTTTCTTTGCGAGCAGCTACGAGAGGAATGCCTATTGAAAGCCAGATTTCGGCTACTTCACAAAGGCGAACGGTAAAAAAAAGAGACGGCTCCAAATACAGCGTAGATAAAAGTGGAGTAAAGGGAGGTAAAGGATGAGGAAAAAAAAGCCTGGAGAGAAAGAGACAAACTATGAGAGAGTGAAGAAAAAAAGGACAACGCTTTCTGTGTTGTTTTATGAATTTGGATGTGGTCAGGGAGAGGAATGATGATGTCAATGGATGTTTTGATAATCAGAATAAATCAAGTGGCTGATGCGTGACTACAGTATGGTTCAGGAGCAACCACTTGTGTGTGTTTTAGTTAGTTGATGAATGTGACCATTACATAATGGTGACATACAAAAATCAAATAGCAGACATTGGGGATGTACTAGGACCTTTTCAGCCCCGGACCTTTGTCCAGACCAGCCCATTCTCATTCTGTATTAATTCTTTTTATTCTCACTGTATCAGCTGGTTTGGGGCCACTGGGACAGGCAATGATGCCAGCCTCAGCAACCATTGGTCAGTCTGTGACATCATGTTTGGCCTGTAGTTCATTTTTTTTTTTTTTTAATCAGCCTTTCCTTTTTACTCAGCTTGTCTTTTCATGCCGCATATTGTCAGTGTTGCTAGCATTGCAACTCCTGCTACAGTTACAAGCCACAAAAAAGTTCAACTTTCACGGTGCCGAATACCATCCAATCAGAAGATGCATTAAAGTAACGACAACTATCCAATCAGGAGGGCAAGGTGAAGAACTTGTGGGGGAAAAAATGTTGTTAAGCTCAACTTCTCTCTCACCAGAAGATAAAGAGGCCAGACAGTGCCAGTGGTAACAGTATAAAGAATTTATGTATATATACTTTGCCTGGTTTGCTTGCCTGGCAGACATGCTTACTCATGCTCATGTAGCATAGACGCCTACCATTTTGCTCCCTCTGACAATTGGCTAGATATTGATCATTCCAGGGTCACAATTTTTTTTCTTCTTTTCTTTTCTTTTGCAGCACCATTGAAAATGTAGCCTGTAGACAAATGGACACGCACATGCTGACAGAACAGTGCACTTGTCTCCCAGAAGACTTTAGACAACAAAAACAACAAAGGTCAAAAGAACTGTAAAAGGACAGGAGGGAAGAGATTATATGGCAAACTGAGTTCTGCTGCTTTCTGCACGCATGGCTAGCTCAAAGGGAAAATGTGCTCACTTCAGATCCTGCAGTTAGTGACATGCCTACATCGGATGGCTCCCTTTCCTTCATTCATGGAAGCTACTTACAGAATATTACAAGACCTGTACCTGGGCTTTGCATCATTTCGGGGGTTGATAAGACAAAACTCAAGAGACTTTATTGTCATCATGTTTTCACATGATTTAATTAAAATTGATAAGACATGTCTCGAGAATTGCAGTGGTTTGATGAAATGCAATGAAAAGCAGGAAAGTTGCAACTCAGATGTTGGATAGGCATACTGTATGCATAGGTCATAAATTTAGGCAATTAAACCAACTCACAAATTCAGGATATTTGCATTGTTATTACTACAGGTACCCACCATAAATGTAAATGACAAAGAGGAGAAAACTTTAATTGCTGAGTCTTTATTTGCATCTTTCAAAAACATCCCCTAGTGGCCAAAATGAAGCTCATGAAACTTGCCATGAATGTATAGTGTTATAA
>JAOXYL010000042.1:14453533-14471419 GCA_028564955.1 Terapon puta | reverse complement strand
TGTGTGTGTGTGTGTGTGTGTGTGAAGAGGCAAAATGGGAAAGGAAGCAAAAAGGGAAAGGGAATGCAGAAAGCCCTTGGCCCCCTGCCTGCAATCTGCAATCTGCTGATGGCGAGGCTCGTGACGAGGAGGTGCACAGCGTCCATTTTTAGCGATGAGGTCATCTTTAATTAACAAAACAAAGAGAGTCAGCTGTGTCACTCCAATCTGTTATCTGCACCCATGCTCAAGGACACCGTTTATCTCCATATAATTCAATCTCTTTGAATGAGGGCTTATCGACGCATTGGGGGGCATTCTTGGTCTCAACCAATAATGGAGCTGTTACATAAACAGGGGAGGGGGATGCCACTGACCCTGATCACAGAAGAAAGGGGTACATGAGGAGTGTGGAGAGGTATGTGACAGAGGAGGAGAGCAAAGCAGGGGAAGATCCACATGTCACGTATCCCAACAAGCCAGCCGCATGAGCGGGGAGGAGAAAACTGGAACTAAATAAGGGCAAAGATCAAATGGCTAATCTGTTTCTCAGTCCAACAGTGCCAGCATGAGGTGACATCATTGCTGTGTAACCCTCAGTGCTACTGCCGTCTGCGTCCCTCTTCCACTCCCCTACGCTGTGATCGCTCCTTCCTCCCCTCTGCCTTTTCTCTTCTGCCGATTTCCATCTCGGTTCTTCTCACGTCACCGTGTCTCTCCACATTTTCATGCAACCTCCTCTCGCTCTCCCCGTCCTGCCAATCCTCGTAACTCTCCCGCTCTGCCCTGCCCCGGGTTGGTCTTCGTGCAACAAAATCAGGTGACACGCAGCAGTGACGCAACGCGGAGAAACTCACAGGTTTTTAATTAGCGCTAAGTGTGCCCATTTGCGTGCGGGTTGTGGGAAGCGCGGACCTGCGCTTGATGGGTATTTTCGCAAAAAAGTGTCACCTCAGCATAACTGTGATTTAAGGACAAGCCACCCAAATTAGCAGCTGATGAGACAATAGAGGGATTGTAACAAATGTGATAATGGAACCCAGAAGCATTCTGGATTCAGCCAATAAGGGATACTTTTGGTTAAGCCTTTTATTAGACAAATTTCATAACATTTTTGGCGCTTTCCCTTTTATTTTTTTCTTTCTTTTTTTCTGGGAACTCCCAGTGAGATAGACAGGAAACAGAGCTAAAGGATGACTGAGATTACGGTGTAGGTAATTATTCCCATACACTCAAAATACACTCATACATCATTTTGCAAAACAATCTGCTGTTGCAGCTATTAAATAAGGCGTTCACTCAGTCCGTGTTTTCATGGTAGAGGTTGATTACCTGACTGTGCTACTTTAGATGACTAAAATTTAATTGAAACCGGGTGAGTTCTATATCTACTAAATGCCACATCAAAATATCCTCAGTTTTCTTTTTGTGTTATCTAATTTGTTTAATCAAAAATAGGACGCTTCCTTACTGGCAATATATTGTCATTTAAAAATTAAAGTGTTGTTTTGGCTGATACAGGTATTAAAGCAACCTCTGGAGATTTTCTAGCATTTGTCCACTTTAATGCTCTGATCAGATTTCTTAATATCATCTGCGATCCTCAATATCTTCTTACATATCGCACAGCTGGTTTGACCTATTGCTGTACAGGAATGCTGAGCCCCACACTAATACACCAGCACTGCCCATTTAAATGGTTTCTCTGCGAACGCAGTCTCTGCCTTGGTGTGCCATCTAGAGGCCTGAGTGAGGCCCGGTGAAGTGGATCACTCATATCCATCACTGATGTGACCAAAGGCTTGTAAAATAACTAGAAAAAAGTGTGAAAGAACCTTTAAGCAGGTAGGGGTAGGTTGAAACACATAGTATACTATAAAGGAGAAACCCCATAGGAATTCCATTTTCAGTTTATATGGAAAAAATAGATAGATAAAAATGGAAAGAAACAGTCCAAATGCGGGACATAGTAGCAATACATTTCACTTTAAATAGACATCCCTTTGTATTGAAATAGTACATGATTATAACCACTGTAGCCAATGACTTGTTTTGATCTATATTTTGAAATATGTATATCTGTGGTGAGTACAATGCAGCCATTAAAGCATAAACCATTCATTTCACTGCACCTCCCAGTATGTTTCTATACAAACAGCCCTCTGTGACTCATACACTGCATACTTAAATATTGTTTACAGATAGGGTTTCCAGAATCCCTTCAGTGTTGGTCACTTGGTTGAATCATATTTGCAGCCAGGCAATCCACCAGCAGGGTTTCATTTGATCTCTGCCCTGTGTCTCGAAACAGGAGCAGTAAGGGAAGGGATAAAATAGAGGTAAATGAATTAGTATAGTGGTGATAGAGAGGTTTCCTTTAATTATTGTTCTCTTTCACACAGTCAGTGCCCTCTGACGGGATCTACAAGCTTAATTCATCTCCTCTACGAGGCAGGGCATTGGAAATTTATATTTGAATGTGTCTGCCAGTCGGGATGAGTTACAGTGTTTGGAGACTGCGCATGGTCGTTAAAACTCACCTTTGAATCTGCTTTTTTTCAGCGCTTTAACACACCCATTTGATGATTAACTGTAATCAGGGATGACCTCATCTTCACCTACGCTTTATCTCGGTGAGTCACCCCCCCTCTTGCCTTACTGGCCTTGTAGGAACAGGTGATCCCTCTCTGTCTGCTCCATCTGTACATCTGGCACCAGCAGCGTCCAGGCTTCCTCTATGCTAACCTGCAAGACCTGGCTCTTGGCAGCGACGGCGGCGTCTGCCATACTCCCATCCTCATTGTTAGTTTCTGTGACCAAGACAAGATGGATTCTGTGAATAAAGCACCCTCCGCTGGCCCAACGGTAGAATCCCTCCACCTGTTCTCGCCTCCCTGCGTCACTCGTGTCCCGTGCACATGCTGCTCACACACCCTCAGTGAGACAACGGCAGGTGTTTATGTGCCATGGCGGCGTAGTTCTTGGGAACCCCCTCTCGAAGCAAATTAGCTTGTGATTGTATCTAACTAGCAGGACACTCTCCTCCTTTTTTTTCTTTTTTTTAAAGAGCGTTCTGTTCACTGAATCCCTGTGGAGAGACTTTGTATTGTGACATCTACAGTACTCGGCTGCATGTTCCTGGATCAACTGGATGATGGCTTCACTGCACTCCCTCTCCCTTTTAATAGTTTTGTTTTGACTGTTTAATATCTCAGTGTCCCCACCTTCAACTTTGCTGCAAGGATGGGTCGATTGTTCTGAGCTGAGATGATCACAGCCTCTCTGTGGACCTGCTCTGGGTGTGTGTGGTCTGCCATGGCGGTGGTGTGTCATACTGGGTGATGCCATAAGACCTCTTTGCAGTCTGCACACTCCTTTATTAAGAACATCCTTATTGGTGTAATGATGATTGTGGATGATATATTACTCATGTTACAGCTGTGTGTCTGACTCCCTGTGGACCTTCTGCATTGACAAATGGACAGTGTTGTGGAGCGATGCTCGAGTCTCTTCTCAAAGCAACAGGAGAGGTTGGTAGGATCCCCAGGCTGTGTAGGCTATAGGATTTCCAATTTGCATCAGTTTTGAATGGTGGGATTGAATTGCCTTATTGATGCTGTCTTTGTATGACAGCGGGACTTCCTTTGTCTTAAACATTATAGTTACTGTAACTAAAATTTGAACTGATCATTTATTGTCTTGGCTGACTAAAAAACAAGCACTGAAGTTACAATGTGCAACTTTAATTTTTGTGTCTTTGTCGAAATCGGAGGGCACATACTATTCCAGAGATGCTTATGCAAAATAATAACTAGAAAATCTATTTATGCCCTTCATTAATAATCATGACAACATAAACAAAGTTTTGAAAAAAACAGCCAGGTGGTGTCATACACTGTCAAGTTATTTAAGACGCCAACAGCATTTTTCACAATGAGCCCAACAATAGTAGAGATCAGGCAGTTGTCACAAAGTTGATTCATTCTTGGAAACAGAAGGCCAGACTTTACTTTATGGAGATGGGAATCCTTTAAGGACAGATGAAGGAGGTATCTGCAACTTAGATGTGAACATGCAACCTCGTATTATTATTTACTAAGAAGAACTCTGGTGTATGTCAGTGTACCTATGAGAGGGCAAAAGTACTCCCACAAAAGTGAACAATATACTGGCCTGTTGATATGTGTGCGCACTGTAGGTGACACCTGACAGCTCTGAAATAGCCTTGAAACAGCCATGAAAAACGACACCGCCAGAACGCTTTGTTGGTCTTAGTGTTTCCTGTGAGGTCACTCTGTGGCTCATTTAAATTTCACGCAAATGTACATTTTTAATTCATAATTTTATGATAAAATTCAATCTTAATCATTATAACAATCGGTGTAAAAATCGAGAAACAACAGGGGATGATTCAGGTGTTGCGTTTTATCGCGGGGATGTGATTCTCTCTTACTTTACGACCATGCATATGTTGGTCCAGGCCTGGGGGGTGTGTGGACTGGGGACTGCTGGTGGAGCATCATGTCCACATAAACAACAAGATATATCAACTAAGAGCTCAGCCGCTCCCCTCACACATCAAAGCAAGCAAGTCTATCTACCAGACACTGTTGACCTCAGAGGGGAGATTTGTGAGTGACCAGGGAGAAGCCTTCAAGAAAAGATGACTTTTTTTTTTTTGTTGGAAACACCACTGATAAGTGGGGTGATCTCAGGGTATTAGAGACAGGGAGGGAGGGGGGGGGCGTGTTGCTGATGGTTTGTACAGATGTGAGAGGAGCAGGGTGATACAAAAACGACCTGATCCCTCTAAAGCCTTCAATATACACAAAAGGAGGGACAAAGACAAGATAAGGGAGAGGGAATGGTGAGAGATGCCAAAGAAGGATGTCAGAAAGTGAAAAATGTTACCTAGCGGTGCCTGGTTTCAGAGGTCGTGTGAAAGCAGTTGGAAGGGTTGCGGGAAGCCTTGTGAGTGGAAACAGTTTGTCATCATCGTTATCTCAATTCATTGTGTTTTCTGCCTTTACATTCGAGTCCTTATTTAGTCAAATCAAGGTAAAGGCACAGGTAGAAGTGCAAACTGGCTTCCCTGACATGGGCTTTCCAATGGCTTCTTCCAAATATGTAGATATATCATCAGGATGATGGCGATAGAAAATATGATTTTGTTAAATGGTGAAACATTTAACAAAATCAAGCACAAGCCCGGGGATTCTCAAATTGCAGGGAGAGGCCTTGGCAGCGTTAGATGCAGTTGGTGAGCTGACGTGGTTGATCCTTGCACCACCCACCATAATGATGGAGGATTTATAGCTCGAGAAGGTACCTCCAAACAACACATTCAAACTTTTTTAACGCAACTTTTTTTTTTTTTTTTTTCACTCACCATCAATGCCCACCGCAAGAAAACCTACGTTATCTCAGGAGCAGAGGTGTAACATCGTTTCTGTAATTTACATCAAGCAAGAGGGAGTCACGTTGGCAACATTCATGGGTATTAGCTTAGAAGAAGATACCATTCACTGTCAAGATTTTCAAGGACTCTATGATTGCATCCATTCATGCAGGAAGCTGTTACGGATGAAAAAAAAAAAAAAACGAGCCAAAAGGGTGGCGTATTACATCATTTGAATCAGCTTATTAACATGGATAAAACTGTCAGCCGGCTTGTGGAAAAACTCACTGGCATTCTGAACAGATACAACCGCTCATCTGCAGCGATAAACTGGGGCGATGATGGGGAATTTGGTGATCTTTTAAAAAAGAAACATATACCCGATGAGATGATGAAATTTGTGAATGAATAACCCAAACCTCTGTTGACGTTGCTGGGGTGTTATGACGTACATCACTTTCGTTCACAAATGTAACCATAAAACCACAAGTATTAAGCTGTTTTGATAAATATGGGAAGCGCAGTGTTTTCCCGATTAAATCCCTGGAAACAAGTTCCTGCTGCAATGAGAGGAGCCAAATTTGTGTGGACATTCAAAGCTTTGTCATCTCAACAGGGTGACCACAGAAATATTCACCTCAGCAAATATACAGTATCTTCTCCTGTTCTAGTCTAGACAGCAATGACATAGAGACATGGCTTTGGGAACCCACCGCGAGCTGCATCCAAGTGTCTGCATTTCCACACTCGCTCTCTGTCTGCCATCTGTACGAGTGTGCACACGGCTGAATGTGTGTGCTCTGAGCGTGTGACTCATGGCTCTGCGTGGCGGAGAGTGTCTGTGTGTGGCTGTCTGTTTATCTTTCCCCTCTCTCAGACACCAGCCCGAAGCAGTGTTTCAACTTGGCATTGGACGTGGATGCAGCCTCAGCTTCTGTGGACGGCGGCGCCGGCTGAATCCCTTCCGCTGGACGCAGGTGCTGCCCTTTACTCGCTGACGACATTGGCGAGGGCTGAGGTCCCACCCCTCGGCCACGCCATGTTTATCTGCGTCTCATCTGCCTTTCGGTGGCACTATGCATGTAACTGTCAATAGTGCAGTGCATGCGACAGCCCAGACATCTCCTGTCCAAATACCTATTTTTTGGTGTTGTTAAATACTTCACTGTATATTTTTGTTCATTTGGAACCACTGCCGGCACCTTCCAGTCCTTTACTGAACACCGGACGAGGGGCATGCAGAATTTGTAGCTCAAATAATGACATTTTACCACATACAAACTTGGTAAAACAGCAAGGATTACCATCTTTGTGGACCACTTGCACTTAATAACAAAAAGTCTTAGTAACTTGCAGTATGCCTACAAAATGTCTCGTTTTCCATAATATTCTCTCTTTAACACTTTAAATTGAATCCGAACACCTCACTCCGGCCAGCATTGCCAAGTACCAGCCCTGACTAAGCTTTGGATCAGGTTTTTTTTTCCCATCGATTGTCTAGATTGTCAAATACGGTTTACTGTAAATCAGCCGAATAATCCTTTAGCGTGTACCCGCCCTTAGTTGCTGGAGAAGAAGGCTCGGCTGCAGGCTCACTGGTTCAAATCATCACACAGTCTTGGAAAATATGAACAGGGAAAATGAAGGAGAAACACTTGCTTTCCAGAAAACCACCAAGATGCCCTTGAGCAAAGTATTTATCCCCAAACTGCTCCATTAGAGCTGCTCAGAGGCCAGTGGTTGACGACTGGTTTCACTGGCAGCTCCAACAGGGGAATTTGTATATGTGCGTGTATCTGTCTGCGTCAGTCAAGGCGAGAGGAGCACAAAAACAGAGAGCAATGACCGAGCTTAAGGGCACGAGAGGAGTTTGTTACTTTGCATCCACAAGGTAAGCAGGTTCTAAACTGGGCTTATTATTCGTGCCAGCAGTTGGATTTATAATACACACCTATATTTTTCTAAGAGGTGCCTCAAAGATGGCCCTTAAATAAAAGGCCAGCAGTTGGTACAGGGCGTACAAATCCAGTAATTTCAAAATAAGTCAGAGTAAGTGTGAAAAAATGACACGTTAAAACACTATTTGCTGAGTGCAGAGAACAAGATCTCATCACTTAAAGAGGCTCCTATTATTTCATAAATCGACCCCCGCAATACTTTCCAAGTTTGTATCAGCAGTCCTGATCCCCCTCGTTCTGGGGAACAATGAGGGTTTTGTGTGGCTGCAGTTTTCAGCGCTTGCAGTGGAAGCGGGAGCTACCCAGATGCAAACCTATACAGTTCATAGTACATGATGTTTCCACTGAAGGAGAACCTAGCCTGCCAGACTTTCCTGCCAATTAACATCACCTACTCCTCTCCGAGAGGGTCACACACATTTCAGCGGCCTCGGCTAAGTTTTTCTTTTTCTCAGCAAAGATCTATTTCGACTTTGTTCGGAGACTTAAAGAAAGTTGAGAGTAAACAAGGCGGGCGTGACTAACGGTTAGAGATAAAGAGCGACGGCCACAAAGGGAATAGAAGGAGACAAAAGACGACAACGACTTCTAATCTGTATTATACTGTCTGTTACGACATGATTTATAGTGGTGACTGGCACATAGCAGAATGAGTCACCCACACCATCTGCCCCTTCCTACCTCACCTCTGCCAGCATGCCTGTGTCTAGCTGTCTGTACCCTCTCCTCGCTCGCTGGTGCCCATGCTTCATCAGCACTCCTCCCAGGGGTGATGGATGGTCCGTCCATACTTCCCAATGAGTAAAGCCGGCTCGTTCCAGACCACCTAATTTCTCCAATATTATTAAATTCCTTCCTATCACCCATCCTGTGACTCACCCCGGCCCCTCGTCACAACCATGACCACTTCCCCTAGCCCCGGCGGCACAATGGTCAGCGCCATTTATGGCACTTGATAAATTGCCCCGCGTCATCTTCTTCCATTCTCAGCCGACGCTCCTCCCTCTGTTCTGTATCCAGACGTAAAAACCTTAAACCTCATCCCCCTAATTGCAACCATAACCCCTTCCATCAACCCATCACGCATGTATTCTTTCATCTGTCTGTATCATTTGACTGCCCTTCTGCTCTCGTTATCATCTCAGTCGTTTTGAAAGAACATACTCTTGTGAGAAAATGCAAACTGTGTCAGACAAGGCTGATAGAAAATTTAGTTTTGACCTAAAGCATGGGTCATCATTGTTCCCAGCAATGCATCTCTTGGTGTGTGCAATTTCTTCTCCTGCATGATGATCCAATTACAATTGTCCCAATAAAAATTCATTTACCATTATAATTTATGCATTGGAGATACCCAGTACTATAATATATCTCAGTTAACATCATGATTTTCCACCTGTTTGCAGTTAAAACATGTTGTTGAACACAGAATTAGAGAAACTTTCCCACATTCATCTAGTCACAAGGCTTTCACAGGACTAGTACAGTGAGATCATTTAGAGCCTCTCTTCCACTGTGGTCCCATGTGTGCTAACAGCAGAGAGAGAGAAATACACGCATGGAAGAAAATACAACAATACTAACTACTTTCACTCAAAACACCTTAAGGAACCACCAAAATGCAAAAAACAATACTATATTTGTGTGCACAGCAATAACTATTGATGAAACAATAAAGACAAATGACTTGGTTATGGCATTGGGGAGAAAGTTCAGAACATTTACAAAAAGATGTCTTCATAGAAATTTCAAGCTGAGAGCGCACTTTGTCATAGTATTTAATTCTTTACAGTTAGAAAAAGTAAATCAACTCTCTTTTTTTTCCCTTGTTTTTTTGTTTTTTACCTGTGTAGACCTCTGCCTCCGACGGATCCTCCACCCGTTTATGCTGGATGACGTAGTCAGAAACTTTGCAGCCAATCAGAGGCTCAACATCCATCCACTCCAGGGCCACCATTGTGCTTGAGGGCTCCAGGTAAGGGGCTAGGCGCAAACTAATGGAGCGACATGGAGAAAAAAAACAAAAAAAATGAACAAACAGGTTTAAGACATGGAAACAAGACATGTATTAACAGCGAGATACAACAACTGTTTGTTGCCCTCATCTGGAATTTCAAATCAAACCTTGCGTGTTCCCAGCGCCTAAAGTATGGACGTAATCCAAGAATGGATAAATCGCATGTGGTCATTGTTATGTTTGTGTAGAGACTGTCACACCTCAGCTTATATCTCATTGGACGATGGGACGGCAAACAGCAGCTCTGAGCAAAACAACATTCCGATACCACCTGTTCTCCAGCAGTGCTCCTTATGTAGTTTTTCCTCGTTAATCCCTCAAAAAAAGATAAAAGAACAATATTTCCATTTTTCCTGTCCTCCAGCTGTGTGTGTGACAATGCCTGAGAGAGGTAGGTTATATCCCTCTTTCACAAAATGAACGGTCTAAATGCCATGGACGATAATAATGCAGGTTTTTACTGGCCTTATAACACACCAGCATTGGCCAGAGTAGGAGATTTGGCTGCTGCAGACTCCTCGCTGGCCCTTTAATGCCAGCGGGCATGGGCCGAGGGAAAGCCTGATCAAAACTCCGGTTGCCCGTCCTCTCCAACTTCGCAACCACAATCCACAAATAAAACAATACCAAAACCGCCGTGAAAGCTTCCAAACTACTTGCGCAATTCTTGTGCAGTATAATCTAAGTCTCAGGTATCACTGTGTATATCCCAAATATCAGTTTTTGGCAAGGTATTGCCAAAAACATCAAGACCAATCTCATCACAATGTCCATTTAACGCCGAGCAGCCCAGTTCAGTTGAGTTAATTGAACATTCGAGCAGTTATTTTCGTGCCTCTGTCATCAATAGATGTGGATGGCACCAACAGAACCACCCCATAAAGTCCACTGGGTGTACTATTGCCAGAGCACAAAGGGATGAATCTAGGCGACTTTCTCCAAGTAAGGAAACAGAATATTCCTATTTTGTGTTATCCAGCTGAAATCCATAAACACTTATTTAAGCCCTGATGATCCAACCATCACTAAAACGTATTTCATGTCATGAGAGCAATGAAAAACTAATGGAAAGTTGTCATATTGACATTTAAAGTGTGTTGATTGATTTACAGCAAAAGCTCTTGCAGTGAGTAACACTTAATCTTAAAAGTTGTTTGCAGCTGCTGGTGTATAGGCATTGATCGGCATGGTGAATTAAATGTAAATATTACATGTAATAATATGTAAATATTTCCACTTTTTTGGTCAGTAGACCAGGTGCATTTTGGACCTTGGAAATAGTTTGTAGCTTTACGTTTATAAGCCCATGTGAAGAGATTTTACACTGGCCACATTTGGTATGGCAAGATGCAGACTGGTCTACAAAAAAAACATTTTCCCATGCCCAGTCATTATAAAATAAGTAGTTGTAAAATGAGAAATAGATTTTCCAAAACTCTTAATACAGTATTTTTATGTATTTGATCTTGAATGTTTGGGATTCTAGTGCACGCTCTCTATAATTTATAATACACAGAAACAGAGGAAAATTATTGTTAACCTGTAAATAAGGCATTATGGGAGCAGCTGTGGATGCTGAAACTCTGAGAAATAAAAAATGAAACTTAATGAATAATTTGTAAGGCTGGCTTATGTAGTTGGAGATAAAATCAATGTTTTATAACATATATTTGTTATATAGAATTGTCAATTCATAAAGCCATTGCCATCTAGCCTTGCAGAAGAAAGAAAGATTTATGTAAATGTTACTTCATTATTGGGTTTAAACATCATAACTCCAACCACCAGTGACAAACAAGTTCGAAAACATCTTTGCTGTCTGAATGTGGAGCATGGTACAGATTTCATACTTAAGTGGTCTAGTATCGGCAATTTGGTCATCAAATTTTGTTAGAGTATTACCGCCACATGGCGCAGAATCGTGAAAGAATTATGAAAAACTATAAATTTGGTTATAGTGGGAGTAGAGGGTTGTGCAAAAAATCGTCAAATGGATGCAAATGGTATTAGGTCTTGGACCCCAGAATTCTCTTATGCAGCTACACTATATTTTATCCTTCTTAAGCTTTTACTGTTATTCCAGAGTGGTGCCAATAAATGTTGCCCCTCATTCATTCTGGACTATAATATACTAATAGGCATATTTTATTTTCATTCTTTGATTAAATGATCTCAATGTGGTCTTATCCTCTGAAGCCTTGCCCTTTCAACTTCTTGTTTCTCTGTAAAAGTTCTCAGGGCAACAATAGCCAGGGTGGATGACTCACAAAAGCCTCAGGAGTATTATTAGGACACCTTTTCAGAGGGGTGTAAGGGCCGACTGACAGCTATTAGAACTTTGGGGACTGTGCTTGTGTCTACAACTTTCTCAAGTGCCCCAGGAGCCAGTGGAGACAGGTATGTGTGTATGTGTGTGCATGTCCACGTGCATATGTGAGTGTGCCTGTGGTGCATCAGTGCATGCATCCATGAAATATCCCCTGTGCATGAATTCCTAGGTGTCATAGTGTCACGTCACACTTACATTGGCTGCCTGAGGGGACTGCAGTTAGGAAGGCCGTCTTTGCTGAAGGCACTCAGGTCACAGCGACACCAGTTATCAATGACATCGCCCTTTCCGGCACACCAGTATAAGCTCATCGTGGCGCTCTTGAAGGCCTGTAAAGGGTAACAGGTGAGAGAAATGCAATTATCTCTTAGAACATGCGGTCCCCGTCCAGCTATGCTTACCCCACCCCCATCTCCCTCCCCTGTCCACCTTCTCCAGCAGGGCTCTCCACATCCCAGCACACAGACACACTCACACACCCACCAGCACCAATATGCTTGTAATTCTGCCCTTATGATGACTTTCTATTGACTGTTATACTTTTCTTGTTCCCATCCCTTCAAAATTAACCATCAACACTAGCATATCATACCTGAGTCTTTCTTTAATAGCCCTCTGCTAAAGTGAGGACTGGCCAAAATGTCCTCACTTTGCAAAAAAAAAAAAAAAAAAGTCCTTTCTCTGAAGGTCTAGAACTCAAAATGGGTCTCACAGAGACAGAAGTACAGGTACACACGCACACACATACCCACACACACACACAGAATGACCTTTTCATACCCAGCGTTCCCAATTACCGGAAGGCAGGAACATCTCACTAACATTGACAAGCTTAGACTGTGATATCATAGATGCACTGTGACTTTTATGATGGAGGTGTGAAAGCTGTGACACTCCCCACCTCTTCCATTCTGTGCGTATTTTCGTGTGTGCGCGCGCAGATCTGTCGCTGCCGCTGTGGGTCTGTCTGCGAAGGGGATGGAGAAGCCAGGTGGGTGGGGGTTGGGGGTTGGTTGTTAGGAGATGACATCATCTTCTAACATCTCCTTGCGCTGCTTCATTAACAGGCGAAAGAAAAAAAAAACCTCAAAGGCAGAAGCTCAGTCATCCTCTAAAAGGCAGCAAAATGCCAATATAACCGTCAAAGCAGTAAAGTATAATGTCAGGGCTTTCCCTAAAGCCACAGGCATGATAGAGAGTGAGTTCAAGGGAGTTCGCAAGCACTCTGGCTCCCCCTGTCACACTATGGATCAATGGAGCACTCAGTTATTTATGTGCTCGAACTGGTTGGCAGTGCTGCCTCATGCAGGCAACTTTGGAGATGTAGTTGATCATGGTCACAAAAATAGGACACTGGAACCATGCGGAAACATTATCACTGGGTACCAGGCATCCAACAAAAAGCAGAGAGAATCCACTCCTTTGTTCCCGTGCACCATGACATTCACTTATCCAAAAGCAAAGGAGCTGATGAGACCACACACATCTTTCGGTCAACTGTGCGCACACACGCGGCGCGCGTACGCATGGGCACATGCAAACATGCGCCGCCCCAAACACACACGCCGATTAATGATTGATTTCCACAGTCGGTTGTTTCATTTCATTGGAGAAATGCCGAGGAAGATTTCTGCAGGGCGTTGATTAGCGAAAGTGACATTTGAGATGACTTTGGGCAAAGTCCTGACCAGAGAGGCAGACGGCTTGGCCAAAAAAAGAGTCAGGGTATGCACTCAGAAGCTGATGCTAGCATTTCCACAACACGGCATTGTTAGCTGTAAAGGAGGCTCAACAGCCTTTCATGGGAACTGACTTCTTCCAATACCACTCACTTTCACTCGAGGCGAAGGATCTTGTGAGTTAAAGTGACCTAAATGAGCAGCAGAGTAAGAAAGGAGGATGAGACTGGAGAGAGTAAAGGAAATAGAACAGCGACAAATGAACAACAGGGACAGGGAAACAAAGGTGTGAAAAAAGGAGACTCCCAACTCTGAAAGCATTCCCCAACTTTGTGTGGGACAGGATCAGGATCCTTGGGCAGTCAAGGCTTTCCCATTATTTATCCTCCAATACAAGCCCCTCTAAATGAGCATGCTGAATGAGCAGTTATTATAGGGGGTAGGCAAGCACTGTAATCCATGGCCATATAATAACCCCCTGGAAAACCAAAAAAGGGAAAAAGGTAATTACATTTCTCCCCCCCCACCACCCGCCCCCCTTGCCTGAACCCATGTGGCTAACTGCTGCCAGAAAACAACAGCAGCAGGGGCCTTGCCACCTCATGTCAATGGGAAGCAGGCCACAGACAAAGGCAACAAGAAAAACCTGGACTCAAGGTCCACGCACGCACACAGACTAGACAAATATGAGAAATGAGAAATGACCTCCGCTGCTAGGGGCAAAAGACAGAAAGACCACAGGACTGCCATGCATTTACCACCACCAGATTCCTAGAAAAACCCCATATGGGTCTGTGCGCTTGATTGCATGGCTGCACATGTGAAAAATAGACAAAGCGATTACCGGCGTGTTTATGTTTGAAGAGTAATGCAAGCCAGTCTCCGCTGGGTAAACAGGGAATCTAATTGTGGTTTAGAGAATGAGGTGGGGGGGGCGTGGGGTTTGCTTGTGGGGAGGTGGGTGGGTGGGGGGGTACGGGAGGTAAACCAGACATGGGGTTAAAAGACGAGCAAGAAAAAGTGAGAGGTGGCTAATACATGCGGTAAGCGATTATATGTCGAGAGCGCAGCGGTGAAAAACAGCGATAAGTCCCGCTGGCCCGGGTCCGAAAGGAAAATCCTTAAATGGGATGAGCAAACACGTTGAAAGGGCCAGGAGATAGCACTTTGGTGTTCGGTGTAGTTACTAGATAAGCCCTGGCTGAAAAAAGGAGGATATCCTATACTGTATTGATCAACCACAGATCATGCATTTCCCAGAACACTATAGATCCATATACATTTTCTCTGTTTGCCACATGGGGGTGAGAAACAAACCATATCCATGATGCTTCACATTAGAAAGTGTTTTGACAAAGATGGCCCTATCTGTAACAGTTTTTTTTTCTTTTTTTTTTTGTGCAGTCATGACAGATGTGCTTTCAGGAACTGGTGATGCCCCCATGGTTACAATAACACACGCTTCTACCGTTTCATAAATATGCCACAATTCATCTCCATTGACCTTATCGATACTGAACAAATTGAGCTGAAATGTAATCACCCCCTGCTTTGAACAAAAGACAAGATCAGTGAACGGCAAGGCCACTGCGCATCAGCAACAGCTCCGGCCGCAAATTCCAAGCTTTGACATCATTCAGACCCTGCAGACTCGCTGGCACCAAAACACTATTTGGACCTTTCACTTTGGTAGAAGCCTGTCGTGACTTACAAGAAGGCAACAGAGGACATAGTGACCTCTTTAATGTATTAATCTGTTTGTCTAGTCTAAGCTGACCATATTACTGTCCGTCTTCAGAGGCTAATACACGAAAACACTGGCCAGCTGGCCCACAGTATTGATTTATAAGATGATCACCAGTGGTGGTAAAGAGTCTAAGTCAGCACGCACAGGACACCATCAATGGTGACCTAAGTGTGTATGTCTGCGTGTGTGTGCGCACACACAAATGCGTTTATGTAGCCTTTCATTCAGGGCTAATGGTGTTAACAAAAGAACCATTGGTCTACTTCTAGGAACCCTGTCAGAAGTAGTTCTTCCAGGAAAGAAGGACACTGGGGGCAGCTGGAGGGTTGGTTCACCCAGAGGTTGATGGGGGATTGCCATACCCCTTAATAACCTGCAGGTATTGGTTTTCAGGTGTGCCAACTCTGCTTGAAGATGTTACAAAATTATCTGACCTTCCCAGGTAGAAAATAGACTAATTTGTTAGTCTGATATCTTATCATGTGTAATAAACTAACGCTCAAAATCAACAATAAAAACCCAACACAGAAGAAAATAATTAGCAAACATTTAAATTTTCAGTGGACGCTAAAGCAGTGTGGTAAATTTGATAATTAAACGGTTTAGCCTGTAGATTAAAAGGCTAGTCTTTTGTCCGCCGTTGATAAAATTCATTTTTTACGGACCAAATGACCATACAGAATTTATATGAATCTGTTTAATGATCTTTAGGAGCGTGCGCTCTCCTTGGTACTGAAGTGATGTTCACAGGATAGAAACTTTAATTTCTGTCTTTCTATGTCTGCAAAAGACCATGAGAACTGCTGAAACGAGCAGTATGACAGACTGTTGCTTAGAAAGTGGTGCGGCGCAGGTGGCCCAGTGGTAGAGCGCATGCACACGTTTGAGGCCTGCGTCTTGGTGCAGCGGACCCTTGTTTGAATCCCGACTGAGGTCCCTTTGCGGCTTGTCTTTGGTGAGTCTTACCCACCAAAAAAATCATTAAAATAGTTGTAAATATACCTGTGCTATAATGTGCAAACGTGTTGTTGCCTTCCTGCCTCTGTGCCCCCACTAAAAATGCTCTAGACACGCCCCTGCGAGGGGCTGCAGAAGCGTGTCACGGTGAGAGCATGACAGCGGCCACTCGGCAAGATATAGAGCATTCTGACCCATTAGACTCACAACCAATTTGTTCAAAAGGTTTGCCATAATTCAGTCACAGCAACGCAGGACATAGGACCACTGGCAAGCTCCACAGGCGTTAGCTTATTTATTTATCCACTGAGGTATTTTTCTCTGGCACTAAAACAGGGGAGTATCTGTGTGCGTGTGTGTGTTTGTGTGCGCACACCAGGCCTGTAAGCAAGACCACCTTAGTCGAGTCCGAGCCAATTCCAAGACCGGTTCCAGTCGAATTCAAGTCAAAGCCAGGTTTAAAGCAAGCCAAGCCTGAAAACAGAACAACTTGAGAATACCAAGACAAAGAGGGGGTAAACCTCAAACCTTTCGTTCCAAAGGCGAAACATAATCATTATGTTTCTTACAGACGAGTAAGAACAATGAAGTATGTACAAATTGAGCTTTACATGCAACTGAAGAATGCGGGAAGCAGTTAAAAAATCATTTGCTGCATAGGTTCCCACAGGTGACGTCCCTTTGTTTTACCCGGAAGATAAAAAAACAAACAATAAGTATTATTTAAAGAAAAATAAATTAAATGAAATACAATGGATATAAGGGGTGCAGAAATATGAATTAAACAGCACCATATCTTTTCAGAAAAACTGTCACCGTTACTCATTCATTTTAAGCAGTTTTCACTGAAATGTCCTCCTACTGAAGAAATTGTCCCTATAGCAACGGTCAGATAGTCGGGCAATAGCATGGTATCTGCTACTTTTTTAAATGTCACATTTCAATACCACAAACTAATTTTATTCACCTTCACTGTATTGCTACAGGGACAAATTTATCAAGGATGATCTTAAATTCTGGGCACTTCAAAACCAAACTACCAGTATGGATTGATACCACAACGGATAAAAGAGACAAGTTATGTTCTTTTTTTTTCACTTCTCAATCCCTGAACATGTTTTTGGTTCACAGGATCGTTTCACAAGTATTATTTTCCCCAAATCCGTAATTTGCAATGTCAATACTGGGCTCATGTACAAAGAAATACTTTATTTCCCATTCTCCTCTTGGACAGAGCCGCACAGAGTACGCAGAGAATAAGGCATATACACCAGTCTACCATTTCTACCATTTAATTCTGGTTCCTTTCAGTCCTGAAAGTGGTCCTTTTCAAGGAGGGGGTAATTCCCATTGTAACAAAATCCCCCTCTGGCTTGATAATGAGGAGATTTATGTGAAAGGGACATGACATGTCCTGTCAAACAGTCAGCCAGCTAGGGAGAGGCCACTGAAAGATGCAGGTAGTCGAGAATGGAGGGAGGGAGGGAGCCAAAGAAAAGTGACGGGTTTACGTAAACCTGATAGTGGGCGTACAGATGCATGCATACAAATAGGTACTCAATTATGACCTCAGTCCCCTAAATCATAAACTGGACAACTAAGCCTTTATTTTGACTGTTTGAGGGAGTTTGAAATGAAAAAAGAACCTCGCTTCTGAGAAGGCATTTGCAACATGGCATCTGTCTTTCCAATAGACCCGGCCAAGGTAGTCTCAAGTAAGAGTGGGTGAGAAAGACACACGCACGCAGACGGAGGGAGAATGAGTGTGTGTGGAGTGGCAGGTTGTTGTGTCGCTTGTCTCTAATGCAATATACGTATGCGC
>JAOXYL010000042.1:14420708-14430934 GCA_028564955.1 Terapon puta | reverse complement strand
TATCTATCTATCTATCTATCTATCCATCCATCCATCCATCCATCCATCCATCCATCCATCCATCCATCTATCTATCTTGTATCGTGAGCCAGCATACACCAAAGCCCTGCAACTGAACACAGTCCTCATAAAATCACTAATTAGATATGTAGATATGCCCTCATTGAGCAAGTCTCTGTAGTGAAAAGTTTGTTTTCCCATTGAGCATATCAACAACATATAACACCCGACACACTGCAACATACACATGTTCATATTTATGAACGTTTCATTTCCCTATTCCCATCATTTTGTCTGAACAGGCTGCTCCATTTCCATGAAAGGGTGGGTTTCTTGTGATCTGTTCTAGTGTTCACAAGCATCTCAGATCAGAGCTCTGTCTACATATTGCCGCTAATGAGGACTAACAGGTGGCTGAAATTCAGCGACAGTATGAGCATTGGCTCCCCAATATTAAAGCCTCCTGGTTTATACTCTTTCCTGGTATCCTGAGCTAACTTACTGTTGGAGCCACGGTCTCACACACTCACCTACTCAGCCTCACCTTTCTTAACAACCTCCCATACACCGAGACACGTGTGAGTTCGGACTTGCCGGTGCAAAGCTGGCCAACTTGTGTATTTACTCATGTTTCATTCAGTACCCGCGTGTGTTCATTAGGGCAGCGGACACCGGGCTCCCTCCTGGCCAAACAGGCCTCCCATCCCACTCGAGTCTACGAGTGGCAAACTCTTCCCATTTGAATAAGAATCTCCAAAACACAAGCTTTACAAATGATATCTGGTGGGAGGAATGCAAATGTTCAAGACCAGTTCATGCATATATATCAAAGCTCAAACTCTCACTCTCCTCTTGTCTTATTCTCCCTGCCCTCTGAATGCACAATTTCAATTCAAACACAGTAAAGATCTTATTATTAACGTATACAAAACCCCAGGTCTCACGTGCAAATATTTAGCCTTTTCTTTCTTTTTCTTTCATTTTATTTCACAGCCAGGCATCAGCGTCAGTATTTGTAACTATTGTTCACTGTTTGCTCAGCCTTGTCCCCGGCGGTAACCCTTTCTGCCTTGCTGCTCTGCATCCCTTATTCCTTCCATCTCCTGCTCGCTCTCACAGCTACACCTGCTCTCTCCTCCGAAAATCAGAGGCAGCTCTGGTGATGGGCACAGATGAGAGCTATCTACAAGTCAATTTAGAAAAATGTTTTTGTGCCTCTCCGTGTTGCGTTCAAAGGGCTGTGTCGGCGCGTGTGCGCGGTAACAGGTGTGTTCGCGCATATGTTTGAGTGCGTATATTCGTCTGAGTTTGCGACTGTGTAACCGATATTGAGTGGTACTTATCTAAACTCTGTCTGAGGTAATTGGCTCTTGTGCTGTTTCGGCCGCGTAGGAACCTGGCCCTCCCCTCGCGGCGCTGATCAGACACATTAAACCATACTCACTGCATCTTAACTACACTGACATTCCACAACATCTCAGTTCATTATCCACAACCTCGAGACTCATCTCGACAACAATTCAGGCTAATGGTGCTTCTCAACAGCGGCTTCTATTGGAAAATCACATCCGCCACTGGGCTCCTTCATTGTTTTTCCGTCCCATTTTTCTTCAAGTTGTTTAAAAAAAAAAAAGATTTGTCTACCAAACAGGATAACACATCTATCAGGAACCAAAACAACCAGTAATGAGCTCTTGGCTAAACACTTTGGACAGCTGAAACCGTAGTTACAAAACCAGTATACCATTTAAAGGGCACTTTGGATAAACTACCAGAGACTCATTGTAGGCCTATTCCATACACTCTGGCATTCAGAAATCCAATTTTTGGAAACGATTGCAGGACGGACAGCCCATCAGTTCAGAAAATGAATTATATGTGCATCCACAGTGACTGAACCTCCCCGGTTGGCACGGCTCCCCTAACAAAGAGGAAACCAAAGTGTTTCAGGAAACTGTAAGCCACGTAGGATGCTCTTTTCCACTAATTTAGAAGCTGCCTTTGTGGACTGATGCAAGCACTAACAAAGACTCCCTAATTCCCTAAGGAAACGGGTATTGAATATATATACAAATCCTTGGTGCCAAGCTTACAAAGGCTATATTCTGATTATCAGAGCCTCTCTTCTGGCTCCGCCGCTAATTGAGCACGTACAACCTTCTTGGGTCACGGCTGAACACGGGGAAAAAAAAAATAATAGGCATTTACAAAAGATACCTCTGGATGATTTCAATGTTTAATACCATCTTTACTTCCCAGTAAACAGTTGACAGTAGCATTAAACTGAGTCTGCGTGTAATGCCTTGTGAAACGTTCAGCATGGCGATGTATCCTGACAATTAAGATTGCAATTAAGATTTTTTTGCAAATGACAGGAATTATAGCCAAACCCCTGCAATTATGACAGCAGAACTGAGCAGAAACTACAGAACCATCAATTAAATTATGCCGTCTCGAACAAATAACTTTTATGTTTGAGTTAGGCAACTTTGGTTGAGAGTTGACATTGACAGAAGGATTTGGTCTAAGCTACCAGAATGAAAAGGGTTTTATGTAAAAACCCTCCAACTATTGCATATTATTAAAATGTAATTATAGTAGACATCAGTTGTGAGCCAAGGTTGCTGGCGTTTAAGGCCAAATATATTTCCCCATCCAAATCTTGATGTCAGTCTATTACTTTTTAATAGTCGTGCTCTGTTTACGCCATCCCGTCAAACGATCCCGCATCGAACTGCGCTCGGCCACACTTTTATGACCACTTATAGAATAAAACTGGAGTGCAGAGGCTATGGCACCGCGGATGTGTGTGAAATCAAAGAGTCTGCACTTTCTGTGATGATGAATATAGAACTAACTGAGCGGCAGGACAAAAGATTGAAAAAAGAAAAAGAAAGTACAATCATGACCTTCACCACTAGAGGCTGCTCTCTCTCTGCGCCAAAGGACAGACCCCTGGTATCAGGATTAGCCCGGGAAATGGAGGGGTTTCTGTGTGTTTATGTCACTAAACTTTATGTATAGACTGCAGGGTTCTCTCGTTTTTGCTCAGGCGGACAAATTAGCGCACAGAGAGCGTGAAGCAAAAGGGCTCAATTGTCAAAACTGGAAGAAGCGTCGATCCCTGCAACTGATGCAACACTCACACGTATGGTAATGGCGTGACCGCGTGGCAAGAGCGGGAAAACGTCGAGCTGCCACTGCGCGTGCATGCGTGACAGGCTGCGTCGGGGCCGGACTTCAGGAGGCGCAGCCGGTCACAGGACGGGGAGCTTTCAGGACGTGTCAGATAGGAAGCGATTGCAGTTGTGACTGAAGTGGAAAGATTACTTCTCCGCTGGGACGCCGGAGGGGGGAGAGGAGAGTCCAAACTCAGAGGAGTGGGATGAGGAGTCAGGATAGGGCAGGGCGACGGCCAGTTTACCACAGAGAGGGGAGGGCCGGCGAAGCAGAAGCCGAGCGCGAGACTGTGGGGTTGAATCATGATCTGGAGACATATGGGGAGAGGGGGGGGTGGTGAGGGTGTGCCGTGCCCTTGGTAGACTTGGTAGGAGCTGGATAACAACTGTGTTTTGAACCGTACGTGGGCAGCCACTGGGTGCCAGTGCGGCGCAGATAGGAGGAGGGGGGTGGGGGGGGGGTGTTATGCAGGAGGCTTTATGGAGGCTGAGGACAAGCAGGGCTGCAGCACTCTGGGTAAGCTGAAGGGCTGTCAGAGTGGATGCACGAAGACCGGGAGGAAGAAAATACTTTTGCCTGATGTATAGCCGGGGATAACACCTTTCAGCTTTGACAAAAGAAACTGTTGTTTGTCAGCAATGCCAATTATTTTCCGGTCAAGTACTTGTTATGGGACCAGCCTGCAAATAACCAGATCCTGCTTTTGCTTTTTTGGCGTGTGACTGGAAGGAGGAGGCAAAACAACAAAATGAAAGAAAAGCGACAGAACCCCCGGATGTGGCAAATTATTTGACTTCACGTCGAAAATAAACACAAAATGACCAGAAACGCAATGTCGGTGCTACATCTTTTGCTACATTTTCCAAGATAAACAACAAAAAAAAACTGCCAAAGCTTTGATAATTTCTATAATGTCCCACAGCACAGCTGCAAGTGGATGACTCCGGTTATGCTCATGTGGTGCACATTCATCAGCGGTCCCCTTCCCAATCTTCTTCTTCCACGTACACAAGAGAGCCAAGAAAACAACCGACCGAAAATTTGACATCCAGCATGACACAGCATGTTTGTAATTTCCACGGCTGCCACGCTGCTTGGATTTCGTCCCTAACTGGGATAATTACCAGGCGTTTGATAGAGAAGCATGTGGCAAGAGGGAACCAAGACAAAAGAAATAGGTCCTCGTTCAAAACGGCTGTTTCCTTCCTCGAAAAAGAAAAAGCCCCAGTGCGGTCAAACGGCAAACAGAGACCACAACGTTCACATAACCTTCAAGTCCTTGTTATCCAGCATCATGCAAAGGCCAACTGGAAGTGCTGAATGCGCTCTACAGGCTGCGTAATGATGTCAGACACCTCAAAATGCTTCTGGATTTTGCTTGTATTTTATAGCCAGCTGCTACCGCACGCCCAAGATTGCTCAATTATTCAAAGGATGGGCTCACCTAAACATTTCTTTCTTACTGTACCTCTGGTGGTGTCTACTCATGCAGACAGTTCCTATTTTATCAGCCCGTGTTTTCAGACCTGCTGCGAATAGCTTTTTGCGCTGGAGCTATATGGAAAAAGTAGTCCCTCTGAAAAAGTGTTTTGTAACAAACCAAACCTTGAATAATAACAGGGAGGGGAAGGAGAGGACGTCTGAATTCATTATTAAAGAGTCCGGCAGACTTATATCACTATATCACGTAATCTCTCAATCAACCATTTAACGCGTCCCGCCGCATAATCAATCAATCCAGCCGGCTCTCGCCTCGCCGTTTCCCCACTTTTGCTTTGAAAGTGTTGCCACAGTTGCCCTTGAGAGCCATCCACCAATTTGTTGGACGGCACAATCAAAGATTTATGAGAGCTCGGCGCGTGTGGCCGATCCAATTGCGTGTAATATGCTTAATAGCTGTAATATCTGCGATTTGAATGAACGCTTGGTGCGAGTTGGGGGCCCCCCGACGGATGAGTCATAACAAAGATAAAGCGCCCGGCGTCACCCAGGGCACAGGCCCCAGATGATGGATTAAATAGTTATTAAAGGACAGCATCCGAAAACAGGCTAATTCGTGGTGTAATAAAACAATCAGAGATGTTTACCTTGAGACTCGAGTTGCAATCTCGCGTTGTAGCTGCGGCCGCGGCTCAGTTGATGAATGACTCCACTGAGAGGAGGAGATCTGGTGACTTTTCGGGGCCGGTATCGATTAGGCTTGGGAGGCGATGCTGTCAATGAAACGGCCTCTGATGGAGAGTACACCGTGGAGTTTGTGTTTGCGGGCGCGAGCGCTTCGCGGTAGGACAATGGATTCATTTACAAAGGGCCACCCGTGGTGCCTGTCAGATATATAAAGCGTCGGGAACGTGGAATCTAACTTAAGTCTGAAAAGTCTGAAAAAATTAGGATTTAAAATATGCCTCGGTGCACGGGACACAGTTGAGTAGAACGATATGAAAAGTGTTACAAGTGTTTCTGGTTGTACAATATCACATTACCCGTTGTTTTTGTCACTCTCTCTCGCCTTCAGACACTCACAAACCACTCAACCTCACTATTATTCCCCTGGGTCCTGCATACAATTGAAATACAACTTGTGTGTAGACTTTTTTTTTTTCACCTCCTTTTTTTTTGTACCTTGATATCTCTGTTGCCCTGCCTTAGGAAATTGTGGAAATGAACTCCGGTGGCTGGGAGCATTACCATAGAGATGAAGCTTGGTAATGCAGAGTGAGGGGGCACGCGGGCCAGCTGGTTGTGGAACTGATTAGGGCCATTGCTTTTCCACTTTTTATTATTTCGCTTGCACTTTCGCTCCTTCTCTAAACCCCTCATTTGTCTCTATCCATCCTAACAAACTTTTTCTCCGTCTCTCCGTCTCCGCCTGTCTATCTGTCGGTCTTCCTCTCTCTCTCTCTCTCTCTCTCTCTCTCGGTCTCCCTCTTTCTCATCTTCGCTCACACACGGGCAGACAGCGCGGTGTGACGAGGAAGCCTAACCGGCAGTTAAGGACTCAGCTCCTGACAGACTCTCATGCCATCGCCGTGAAGAGCGGAGCAGCACTGCCCGAGAATTTGATGGAGGACAACAGAGTACAACGGCAGATTATCTGTCCGCACTCGCCCCGACAATCAAGAGAGAGAGCGGTTTGACCACTCTCTGTTTTGAACCAAAACAAAACAAAACAACAGTCAAAAGACACAGCAAATCATTTGCTTCCTGTCTTTTTTTGATAAAGAAAATGGAATAAACTGCCAGGCTTTTCAAGCATCGAGGTCTCCTTCCCATGTTTCAAAGCTGCTTCTAAGCCCTGGAACTTGGGTGGGAGACCTTGGGTGCCTGTTTTATTCAGTACACTGGGCTTCTTTGTCCTTTGCTTAAAATCTGAAGATCGTGGTGACAGGCTAAAAAACTATCTCCGCAACTTTGAGAGAGGACCTTGATGCACAAGCATTTATCTGGATGGGTTTGCTCGAGCACGCGGGTGTTATCTTTCTGTACAAGCTGCGCGCGGCCATCGCCGAAGCCATCAGCCTTCATCTACCACAAGAAAGGCTGCTTTATGGAGGTCTGCTTTTATTTTTCTTTTATTTTTTGCCATCTTGATATATAAAAAAAAGATACACAAAGGGTGTTTAAGAGCCTCATCACAAAATTTCATCAGTTCTGTCTTCCTTTATTTGATCGGCCGTAATGGGCCGAGACAGCGAGGCTGGCTTTGTATTCTTTTATTTCACAATGTAATTACAGACTGATGTGACTGACGTGAGGGCGTGATTAAATGTTATTATGCTATCTGCTATTCCGTCTATCAATGTGATATGACTAACTGAAGTGGAGCTGTTTATTTTTTCTTTTTTTTTGTAGTTTTCAGTCTTGAGAGTTCTGTAAATCACATCACAAAAGTGTTAATTAGTCGCTCCATCGTATGGCCTTGCAGAGGTGAGTGTGGCTGAATGCTCACTGTAGCAAGCTTCATACAGCTGAATAAAACTGGAAATGGCTCGGAGCTGCCGTCTATTTATGAATTGATATTTATGAATAATTTATGAATGGTAAATTTACAGAATAAGCAAACAATCTCGGGGAAATCAGGGCAGGGAGTGATGGGGAGAGAGGCATGGGGAAGGCGAAGAGTTAAGACAGATAGTGGTCCAGAGGGGATGCAAAATTACAAGCGCTGCCACCCTGCACTTCACTGCTGTGGCACTACTTCATCAATCAATACTGAAAACACCCAGCCACTAATTCAGGATTTAACCCTCATCCAGAAATCGCTCCATGCGGCTTTCTTTCTGTGAAAGTGGGAGGCAGCTGAAGCCATTTTGCGAGGCCTGGCATTGTTTGCTACCCCCTGTGAGGCAACTCCATCACATTCAGAGGCTGAGGGTTTAATGCTTTATCCTGCACGTTCTCATTTTTCACCCTCCAGACTATTATTGATTCACCGGCAGCTGCACATGCAAGCGATTTTATCAGTCCGGCACGGGCGCGCGACAGCATCACCGGCTAAGCTAATTAGATGCACAAAATCATTGTCCTAGTTTCTGGTAGCTCCCAAAGCAGAATAATTTTGTCAGACAGAATTTTAGACTTTCATAAGGTAGGGCGGCTCGAGAGTGATTTCTAGAAAAACACACGTGCACGGGACAAATTAAGTATGCTGTCAAATTTTCCGTGTAATTGCAGAGGCTCTAAGTGGAGAAATGAAGAGGCTGTTTAATCAATAACAAATACGCTTTCGTCCTAATGATGAATTCGCCCTCAAGTTGAACCAGACCGTGTCGAACGACTTGGGCAGGACCACAGGTGGCGAACGCTGACAGAAAGAAATGAGGAACAGCAACAGTTTGGGAAACACTTAAGAAAACACCCCTGCTTCCTGTGGGGAGTAATACAACTTGTTGTAAAGGCGCGCTGTGTCCAGAGCCCTCTCCTATAATTGCTTTTCAGAATGAAGTCCAGGAAGGAACTACACTCTGGACAGTGGGCTATTTATGATTTTACTACCCTTTACCTTATGATATAAAGGTCTTTTCATTTGACTATAGGAAGTTCAGTCACACTGGAAAGGAAATTGGGTTATTAAACAATGCAAACCATAGCGATCGCATGCCTTTCCCATTTTATTGTTCAAGAGAAAAACATCTCTGCCACGGACTGTGTGAAGTTTTGATGGCTGTACTTCGTTTACTTTGGCTGACTGGCTACAGATGCTGTCTCACGTGTATCAACAGAAAGCAGGTGATCCGCATCAGGAAAATTCACATTTTCTGTCAATACTCAGTTTACTGCAAGGCTTAACGGGGTGGTAATTGTTTGATGTGAGGATCTACCATGGATTGGAACATTATCACAGGATGGTACATAAAGATATAAAAAGGGGTTTTGGTATGTCAACTCCACTTTAAGCTGTTTTTTTTTTCTTTTTCTAAGCTGCAGACATTACGCGTTGCATCTATTCAGCCTCCCGCACGGCTTGTGTGCAAAGTCTGACTGCTGCCTCAAAGTCCGGCACGCTTTAAGAAGCCTAATTTGGTGCACTGCTGCTATCTGTTTTTCCTCCTTTGCATTTCTCTCACAGTTACTCGTTCCCGGTTTTCTCGCCCTCCAAGTTTTGCTCAGCTTTGCTCTTTTTATTTAGCCCTTTCTCTTTCCATTTATTTCCCTATTCATTTTCCCTCTCAAGCCTTATCGCTGCCTCTACCAATCCACCTCTCCCGCTCTCGCTCTCCCCAGTCAAACAGCAGGTAGTCAGCTATAAGCCCCTCTGACATTAGCTGATATTAGGCTAGGGTCTATTAGGACCTGCCTTGCCATGTGACTTATTGAGTGACTGCCTCAGGAATGATCACGCTCATGTCTGCATGTGCGCCGACTTACGCCAGCAGACACAACCCCCCTCCCCCTTCCCGAAAGGTAAACACAAACCCACACTCATGTCTGAGCACACACACAAACGCGGGCGCAAAGCCTCCACAAGCTCCCAATCGTGCTCACCTTATGTCTACTGAATCACAAAGATGGAGGAATCACTGAGGCTTTCAAACCCTCCTCTTACTATTTTTTTTCCTTGCGAAATTCTCTCGGCTAAGACGCCACTATGTTAATAAAAGCCACATTTTTCAGAAAGTCAGCCAGTGAAATGTGCGAAGAAACTGCACGTCTTTAATGTGAAGACCGAGCCTGTAAATTACATAATCAAATATGCAAGAATGAACTATTTTACATTTATGCATTTGGCAGACGCTTCTGTCCAGAGTGACGCGCCGGTGAGGTACAATCCGAGTCGCAGCCAATCAGGGAGGAGCCACGGCTTCACGTTCTACCTGGCACGTGCCGCAAAGCTTGCAGGTGCATGAAGAAACATGACAGCGCCGAGCAAATGATGACTTTTTTTGTCGCATTTTCCAAAGAAATTAAGCCATCTGAGGAAGTCACCTTCCAAGGAATTTAAGGCTTTTGTCAGCAAGGCACTGTGGATATGTGCAAAACAAACAAACAAACAAAAAACAAGCCTTTATTCATGCACATGCAGAAGGGATAAAAACATTAAAGATAGGGTTGAAAATAATCTTATAAATGAATTCAGGATTGCACTTCAATTTGGCGTGGTGGAGACTAAGAGACACAATCAGTTACAGTGTTAGCTTGACTTAAGAGTGTCCCAACTAACGAGTTCTTCGAGATTAGAGCCATCTCTCTGCCGATTTTTTGCTTTGAGTTGAGAGTTAAAATTTGGGTTATGAGCCAGCTTCAGATAACCCACTGCTAGTTGGGGCAGTGAGCGCCACAGTGAACGGGTGTCACTCGTTTACTTTAAGTGGTCAGCTCGCAGTGGAAGCAGAAGTGCTGCGGTTATTTTGCAAAACTGTTTTTTTCCAACCATGGGTCTAAAGAAAGTGAGTGCGAAGGACAGAGCTGAGAAGAAGAAGCTGATGATGTGTGTTGAATTAAAGAAAGAAATTATGTTATATATATTTTATATTATTATGTGTATACAATATATATATATATATATATATATATATATATATATATATATATATATATATATATAC
>JAOXYL010000042.1:14401044-14420338 GCA_028564955.1 Terapon puta | reverse complement strand
TTACAGTCTGTTTATCCAATCTGTGTCGAGGAAGGAGCCGTCTGAAGCTCTTTTCTTTTTTTTCCTGAGGTCGGCTGTAGATGGTGGAGAGATGCAATCTAGAATGTGGCCAAAGTGCATTTACACCTGGATGAGATCCAACCACCTCCAGATTTGGTCCCGTCCGTCCAGCAGCATAAATTCTGCATGCGGTTACAGCTGCATTAACAGGCTTTTTCCTTCCAGATTAAAATCAGTTGCAGGGTGCATGTAGCTTTAAATGGGGTCTTAGTATGGGTCAACCTTCAAAAATATGTTTGATCCTGCACTTTCCATAGTGAATTTGTTTTTTTTTTAAATAAAACCCTTTAAACCTGACAAATGCTCATGTTTTTCAAATGTCACGATACCTCTTTGTAACACAGAACTTGTATGTAACTTCTATAAATAATAATAATAAAAAAAAAAAATTATATATATATATATATATATATATATATAGACATTAAGTCCAAGTCGACATCATCCTCAACCAAAGAATTCTCCCTCATACACATACTGTGTAATCAATGTAAAAGCAACCAAACAGTGAAAAAAACGTATAATAAATTCAACATATGCTCAACCATATGCAATATTATTATGTGATAGTCTGAATAACCATAACCGTGTCTTTATTTGAACTGCTTTGAAACAGCGCTACCCAGAAACCCACATCCGTCTGAGTTCGCCAATCTGCCCCCAGCACACCCACACGCATATGCGCAGGAAAGAAGAAATAGGTGAGCGCTAAATTCAGCGTTTGGGAGCTTAAAAAAAAAAAAAAAAAAAAGAAGGAGCAAGCGGACCGCTTATTTTGGGAAGAGAATTAAGACGTTTCTCATCAACCTGGAGCAGCTTAACCCTTCACCTCGACAGTCTGGCTCGCCGTCTCATGGCTACTCATTATGTGGGAAGAAATTGCCATATAATGTTTGTTGACTCAACTACCCAGCAGAAGCTACCGCGTGTGCACCAAGGAGATAATTACCGAAAATTACCGAGGAACATGGAAATGCGTGGCTGTGTTTGTGCCCGCGAGCCTTGTGGGCTGCCAGATTCGCAAATTATTCATGTCGCGGTGTCGTCTTAGTTTGGGAGGTGAGCGGTGATGAGGAGTTAGTGCGGAGTGCCTATCAAAAGCGCTTTTGTCTCTTTTCTTCCTCACTGTATCGTCTCCTCTTTTGTCTCTCGGCATCGGGGTGACAAGGGTGGCGGCGTCACCTTCGCGGAGCAGGTGAAACTCGGCTCTCTTCTCCTTCGCAGCTCCTCATTTGTCAAAACCTGCCCAACCTCTAACAGCCGCTCACCACCTCCACCATTTTGGAGAGCTTTTTTTTTTTAATTTCCTTTTTTTTTGGCGCCATTTGGAAGGGAAAGGAGACGCACGGGACGGAGCGTCTGTCTATCAAGCGATCGAGCTTCATTCGAACGTGATTAATTCCTCGGGGCGCCGCGTGTGATCAGATATTCTGAGCAACTTCACTCAGTTTCATCATCTTCTAATTTTTTTTTAACGCGAGCCAAAAGTGCTTGTCATGTGCATCCAGTCTCTCATTATGACATTACGGGCAAATTTGAATATAATCGAGTTAGATAAGAGTGCCGGTGTCGTTTTTTATCAGCTATCAGGTCAGGTTGGCCTTACAGCGGCTGTATCAGTATGTCGAATATCCAAGTGGATTCAGGCGCACCCACTATCAGCTTGGATCATGTGGAGATTGCAGGGGGAAGAAAAAAAAAAGTGTGTTTTTGTGTGTGTTGAGAGGAGTTGAGATAGAGAGAGGACTGTGAGGTGCAGGGAAAGATGATATGAATTCCAACCACCGCAACATGACCAAACAACGGGTTGGTGCATCGCGGGTTGTCAGGGTTTCCATTCTCTCTCTCTCTTTGTCAGGGCCTGTTCGGGTTGACCCCATTATGGGTTGAGCTGAATTATTATTTTTGGATCAGGTTCGGGTGTCTGCAAGTCCCCTTTTGCAAGTAAAAACTAAAATAATCTAAGCGCATCCGGTTCGGGCGGTGATATTTCCGATCCGCTTCCACTGTGGGCAGTTTAATCAGCTACTTTTTCCAAATTTCCCTGTAAGGAATCAACATTTTTTTATTTGTTCTGCCACTTCTAATGTATTTTATGTGTGAAAAGGTGTGTATATGTGCTTGGCAATTTGTCTTTCTCCAGTGAATGACCATCACTGAATGCTGCCTGTCTGCTATTTTCTCCCAGTTTCAATTTACATCCCCATATAGCGAATGTCATGTGTGTGTGTGTGCATGTGTGTATGTGTGTTAGTGTATGTCAGACAGATGTGGTGATTCATGTGACAGGGCCAGAAATGTACTATTTAGGGCTGATGGACGACCATTATCACTGGCCCACCATCCTTCAGACATCCACATAGTCTGCCCTACACCTACTGTAATTTGGTCTGAGAGTATGAGTGTGTGTGAGAGTGCATGTGCGTGTGTGTGCGTGAGTACCCACATGCTTCTGTGAGTGTCAAGATGTTATTACTGTAAACATAAGAGCGTAAATGACTGAAATGAACATGGGCTATCAATAAAATGAAAAGAGTGAGGAAAAAAAATACGTTTTTCTTCACACTGATTTGAAAAATTGGCTCGCAAGCATTTAAATATCTGACGGATATGAAAGGCTGACCAAAAACAGAAAAAAAAAAAATACATGGCTTGCAATTAGCCTCCATCCACTGTCAGCTCACTGGAAGAACATTTGAAAATGAAAATAAGATAACGTCACACATTATCTGTTGGGTGGATTCTGCTTACTTATCTCCCGCACAGCGACACTGCAGCCACATTGTAATGAAATTGTTCTCAGCCGTAACGTTCACATTAACATGTGCAACTTTATCACACCAATGCCTGCTTGCGTGACACCGTAATATTCAGTATTCCATGATAGCAATTTGCAAAATTTCATCCCCCCCGGTCTACTTCAAGGGGCTGAGCAAAGTGAGATCAATTTAAAACAAAATGTATGCAAAACAGTCATAAATCACAGGTAATATTTCATATTAAAACACTACCCGAGATATGTAATTCATCTCAATCGTCTAATATTTCACTTTGAGCTGCTAATGCATGGGAGAGAGGGAATCAGTAGACGGTGGAGGTGAGGGGAAGAAAGAGGGACATGGCTGTGGGATAAGATTTGCATCTGCATATCAAAGGCAGGATGCGGGAACGTGGAGAAAATTATGATTACAAAAACTGTAACATATTGCTTTAAATATATAGAGCGGGCGTAACGGGTGTGAAGCGGCATCTCACGGGAGCGAGTCATTCAGGAGACAAAGCCATTGTTCTTTTGACAAAAGACACAGAGGATTTGACGAGCGGAGTGACTACTTTGGCGAGATGACATGCGGTAATACACATGTTTAATTAGAGGCATGGGGAGTCAAGTATTATACTCCTGTGTGCTTAGCTTGTCTGGTTAGACTTAGAATGATGAATAGCTCAGGAGGAGAAAAAAAAAAGTGACTTTCAAAACGTTGACTGAAATAAATTTGATCAAGCTCATGCTACGGAGATGGAAACTTGATGGTGATGCATACAAAAATGTGCGCTGGTGAAAAAACAAAGCGACTTTGTTTCACCCAATTTGGTGCTCAGTTAAATCACGGATTCAGGGAATAACATCTTCCCTCCTGCCTCCTCCTCCCCACCCCCTTTTTTCTTTGTCCGATCTCTCCAAAAACTGCTGAACTGTGTACAGCGGGTCGGTCGGTGTAAATGCTTTTTGCGCTCTGCTTCAGGCGCACTCTGCACCTAAGCTCACGTGTTATTTATCCAAAGAGGCACATCAGCCTCGAAGTGCACTTTTCCTGTCATCTGCATGTAATCACTGAAGTGTGCCTCTAACTGCAGGGAACACGATAAGTGCGCCCGAGAATGCATCTCGCAATTAGCATGGAAATTTTTCTAGCTTCCAGGAGCAGGTGCAAATTGAACAGGTGTAATAAAATGAAAGTTGAGGTGGAAAAGAAAAAAAAAAAAACAGAGTTGGCCTGTATTTTACAGATACCTCACAGCAGACAAAGTGTAAATACACTTAAAACATATGCAAGGCTGCAGCGCTGATTTATCTTCTTAGAACCACCACAATACCTGATGAATTTATAAAGCCAGGCAAAGGACGAATACAGAGCTGCAGCTGAGTGGTCATTAAACTTCCACTTGTGAAAATAGTGCCCTTTTGAGGATATTTATGAAGTGCATTTGACTGCAGCTACCTTGAGCCAGTAGGGAGACCATCTTTTACATATCGAAATAATAAATCCCTACAAAACTGATTAGAAATCCAAGAGGCTCGCAAATACATTCTCCCCGTAATCTACGACAAGTCCAACCACTGGAATTCATTCATATTTTGTGTTGCGATATTTAAAAAAAGAAAACGGTAGCTCCGGGTTAATAATCAATACTGTTTCTCATTTCCTCGCGCGTGGCTCGCACTGCAAATGTTGCAGCAGAGGAAGAAGGGAGTCGGCAAAGTGCAAAGACATAACTGTGCTCCTTTGGCTAAATGCTTTCACCGAATGGTTTAACTGAAATACAGGAAGCGGAAAAGTTAATACGCTTGTTTTCTCAATGTTTTGTTCGCCGATGTCTTTTTTCTTTTGGTGGAACTTTTTAAGCAAAAACTGCTGAAAACAGCAAGGGCCAAAATAACAAGTCTGCCAATAAACAATGGACTGAACTGATTTTGGATCTTTTTTTTTTGTTTTTCCAAGCGTGTCGGGTACTCTGTGTACTTTTTCCCCCCCGTATAAAGGCACTTAGATCTTTCATTGCTTGTCTAGTGCGTCTCGGGGCTGCCAAGGTGTTTGACTAGTTTAAACCTGTCGTGTGTTTAATACCACCGGAGCCGTGGCTTGAGTGCACAATCCCTCTGCTGGCCGTTGTTTGATGTAACCCGGCGTGTCGGGCTGGAGTCTGGAGGCAGAAAACCCACTGCGCTCTCCACCGCTTGAGGGCAACTGGATCAAGACTGACTGCTCCCCCTGGTTTTAAAATCTGTGCTTTTGTTTTATCCCTCAAACTATGCCATGCTTGGTGTATTAAAGAGGAGGCTCCGACTGGTTTAGCCTTTTAAACCTTTGGGGAACATGAGGCTCTTAGTCCCTTTCCCATATTAGACTGTAGACGTGTCAGTCACCTCTACAAATTCTCTTAAGATGGTTTTTAAGCTCCCTTTGGCTCCAAACTCTTTAGGTGATCAAAGTTAGTAATCCCCCTTTAAATACTATCTCTTTATTTCAGCCATAGCCCACCACCTACGGCGAGCGGTTCTTCATTACACACTCATGCAAAGGCAAGTCAGGGAGTTAAAACGATGTAACCTTTCCCGCCCGGTGCCGTGTGCTCTCCTGACGATATTATATTCTGTGAGAATGATCTTTTTTTTTTTTTTATCAGCCATCTTTTAAAAATAACTCGCTCGAGCCCACACGTATAGCAGCCTGACGCTTCCTAATTTGGACGTTCAGGGCGCCCTCAATCCAAAGGCATCCTCAAGGACAGATGCTGACACAGCTGTCTGATAGTGTATTACCTCCCCCAAAAAAATTCAGCTTTGCGTCATTTGGAACGGCTTCATCTGAAGGACGTTTATATTAAGAATGAAATAATATTAAGGGTGAAGTG
Source organism: Terapon puta (assembly GCA_028564955.1). Taxonomy (NCBI): domain Eukaryota; kingdom Metazoa; phylum Chordata; class Actinopteri; order Centrarchiformes; family Terapontidae; genus Terapon; species Terapon puta. The sequence goes on along the minus strand of JAOXYL010000042.1, from coordinate 14,414,644 downwards.
CCTTTTTTCAAGCACTTTTCTGGATTACTAACGTTAAATGCTGAATACTTTGGGGAATTATGGGAAATTACAGTACCTGAATGATAGTGCATGTCTGCGAGGAGACTTCACAAAAGCAGCTTTCTGATGGATTTAAAGTCTTACATCACTCGCATTCAATTTTTTTTTTTTTTTGTGGCTCCACTGAATGAAAAAAAAAAAAAATCTTATAACAGTGGTCATGATGTCTCTATGCTATATAATCTGATTATGCCCTGAAAAACAGACTCAAATAAAATCCGACTGCATCTCAGGGGACTTAAACGATTGTTTGAGCAAATTTATACGAAGGAAAACAATCGGTTTTGTTTCTGTTTTCTCTGACGGTTCTCATCAAAGATGCACCCGGTGTCCTGCGAATGCTGTAAGAATCCCGACTCATGACAATGCACCTTAAAACATTTGACCCCGAGGAGCCCCGGCGCAGTTCAGCCGAGCACAACGCGCTGAGAGCTGCGGGGCAAAGCAGATGAAAAGCATTTCACGGTTACTTGACAAACTGTGTCGATGTATAGCGCCGGCGTGTGTGAGACAGCGAGCAAATAAAGGACATACACACAGGAAGCGAGATATAGGTTGAATGTGTGTGTTTTTTTTTTTCTGTGTGTACTCTACTGGTGCATAGATATCCCCTCATCATCTCTTTGTGATTACCACCACAAACAGCATGCGACTTATCAGAGTGAGCCAGGTTTTCAGAGGCCTGACAGTTTAGGGAGAATAAGTCTCAATCCTCACTCAGCCATCACTCCCTCATCCCCTTCTCACTCCCTCTCTCACACACACACACACACGCACACACACATCTGTGCAAACACAGATGCAGCACCCCAACGGCGAACCCTGACTGCTGATTCTCGGAGCTGCTCCGCCGAGATCTCGAGCCTTTCTATTTCTCCTGCAGCCCAAAACTGATAAAAGACGACCATTACACCTGATGATGTGTCTTTGGAGACGTGGGGGAATGTAAACAGTTTAGATGTGAAACAGCGGCTCTCAAAGGAAGCTGGTTAGCGTAAAGACATGCAGAAGAAAACAGGAGGAAGAAAAAATATTAAAAAAAGGCAAGGTTATAGATATGATTGTGCCACTAACTGTAAGAAAATACATTCTTATGACAGAACGTGTAATTCTGCAGTGTGGTGTAAATGTGTGTACTTGTACACTAGTTACCGGAAGGTCATTTGGAATATCTGTCCCAAGTTGACTTGCTGGGTTTTGTTGTTGTATCCATGCAGCATCTCACCAAACAGGGTGTCATTGAAGTGGACATCCTGCCTTGGGCACTTTGGTCCCTCACAGTTGTCTGACTGCAGGAGGCAGGAGCGCCCGTCCCCTGCCAGTTTGTACTCCTGCACGCACCTGAGGAGGAAGGAAAAGCTGTGAACACGGCGCATAATCTGTGAAGTACGTGAACATATTTACAATTGATGAAAGGATATGGGTTGTTGCTGGCAAGAACATCAAAAGGTGAAATGTGACGGCTGATGGTACAGCAAAGTGCAAAAAAAAAAGCAAGAGATCTACTGTACTCCATTGTGTGAATCCACGAAAAGCTGTTCCCATCTTACTACGACAAAATATCAGTGTAGAAACAAAAAAAATACTATCAAGCCAGCCTTTTAGTTTGGCATCCGTGCCGATCATAAACCACTTAGCACAGATCTATGGACACCACCCACCCGACTAAATCACACACTAACAGTCAGAATATGGCCCAGCAGGGCAAACGTGTTAATGCGAGGTTTATAATTTCCCTTTTTGAACAGTCTGGCTCTTATTGTCGCAGCTTCAGCCAAAATGTCTCTTACATTAGCGAAGCAGTGCACTCGCCGCAGTCATCGCCGAGATTGTGGACACAAGCGCTCTGCTGGAAGCGGATTCCAATGTGGCAGATTTCGGGCAGAGCGTCCAATCGCTCACAATTATCGCATCTCCTCCATTTATCTGCACAATCCTCCCATACAGACAAGGATGAGTATCCGCCGCTGTTGGCTGGAGCTGAGGTTTGTGCTCACGCGGCTGATCGGGTCTCGGCGCCTCAGCGGGAAGCGGGACTCTGCCGTTGTTGGCGCTCCCCGGAAAATGCAGCAGACCTGGCTTTGCCTTGCTGCGGCATGAAGGCAAAGCCATTTCCCTCTCTGTAAGCGTATAACCCTTTGCTCAACAGAGCAGAAGAAGAAAGCCGGCTATTATACTGTATTCATGTAATCTATTAACTTCAGAGTCCAGCAGATTGGCATCAAAGAACGAATTAAGCTTTGATCCATGTCATTGTGAATTATTACTGTAAGGCCATTTGCAGGTAACGTAGCATGAGCCCACTGATGAGGGAAGGATGTTTTGACAGAGAAGAACAAATTCGTCCTCCGGAGGTCAACTGTGATTGTGTCACTTGTACTTTTGACGTGAGGAAAAAAAAAAGGAAGTGAAACGGACACTCCTGCGGATTGCATTTCGATGTTGGCCTGTTCGCCCACGGTGCAGGGGAGCCTAATGTTCTGGTAGAAATTATGCCATCCCCACACTGTGTACCTGACACATATCAAGGAGAATTAGGACATCATTCACCTGTCAGCCTGCTCCCTCTGTCGGGTTCCCACTTTGCCAGAAAGCGAGTAGTTGTCAGGAGCTGCATATATAAAGTATTCATAGTTCCTCTGTGTCACTCATTCCGGCGCAGGGCACACATTGGCATATGAATTAAGCGACTTTAAACACTGGTACAGTACAGTCTTGAAGCAGAAATTCCCTCTGTCACCACGGCTGCCTCAGTTGTTTTTTTATTCTATTCACTTTGTCCCTCTTTCCCTGTCTCCAGACACTTCTCCCTGGGCCCGTGCGCTTCTTAGGAACTCTCCAGACTTGCCATTCTCTATCCATCCAGCAGATGCCCTTAGACTTTACCACCGGGATCTCCCTGAATTACTCATACCGCACCGTCTACACCTGCTCCTGACCAGAAATTCAATGTCACTCGGTGCCTTTGTTTTTCAGCCTCTGAAACCAGGAACCCGAACCTGAACTTGAACCCTGCATTGGAATCTCTACCTACCTGCGCCTTTTTTTTGGAATATGCCACCCATGCATGCGTCATCCTTTTGGGTCCTTTTCCCTCCCGCCCGTACGCGCCTGCTCGACACCCACAGAGGCCACAGATATTGAAGGGAAACATAAAAGTGCAGAGCTCAGAGCGAGGAGGCTGCGTACTCGGCACGTATGAAGGAGTTACCTGGTCCGTGACCTGCGCTGTGAAATACCACAGGCAAACATGAACACACACAGCCCCGAACCCACTGATCCATCCCGCTTGTGTGTCAGGTGTGTCAGGGGTAAGAGGCAGTGCTGGTGTGGAACACGATTTCTTGCCACGCATTAGTAAAACATTGAGAACCGCTGCAACAGCACCATGTAACACCGCCGTGTGGCCCTTCGTGGCCGCGGTATAACCTTTTTTTTGTTCAAATGGAAAGCCCCCGGGGGGATTATTAAACCATGTGACACAATCTACCTCAGGGAGTGGTGATCAAAAAGCGTCCCCGGTCCACCTAGAGCGTATCAGCTCGGTGGGATGAGGAAAAGGGCGTTCGAAGAGTGAATGTGTCGCTGAATAATAGACAGGAAGTAAAGCCAGTGTGGTTGAAGGTTCAGATTTAATCCTTGACACACCTTCTGATTACCTGCACTGAAAAATCCAAGCTGAATTTCAAGAGAAATAGGACACTCGAACTGCATATATGTTCATATAAATAGGATAAACAAACGTTTACCATCAGAGTTGGACCAAAATAAAAACTAAACCATATTCTAAAGCATCTCTGAATAAGATATAAATGTATATTAACGCAATGATTTTTTACGTTTGTAATCTTGCACAGATGTCTTTCATCACATATGAATGCGGTTTGGTGATTATGGAGTCGCTGGTTATTTCTTATTTACATATCTCATTTCCTTCATGTGGGACTATGCCTGAGGAAGAGTTTCCTGATTGAAATATCACTGGTGAAGCCTTTTTCATGAGGAGGCTTTACTTCCAGTCTGCAGACACCTTTGAGTTTTTTTTTTTTTTTTTTTTTGTACTGTTAGTTATTCTCACCCGCAAAACATGAGCACGTTGCTGGAACTGGGGTCATCTTCAAGGGGCACGAGCTGTTGGAGACACAGCTGTTCACAGCCTCCATTGAAGCCATCCGTGCAGTCAATGCCCCTGGAGTAGTCATAGCAACCTGAACCATCCTTCATTGGCCTCAGCCCCTCAGGACACTGCGAGAAAGGAGAGAAAGGAAGGAGAGGTGGTGGGAGGGAGAGGCGGAGAGAGGGTGAGGAGGAAGGCATAAATTAGGGAGGGAGACGAAGGGAGTAAGGCGCAGAGGTCAGCGTGTGCATTTTAATCAGGATCAGGCGGCGCTGAGGAGGCAGAGACGGCGATATTGGAAAGATGAGTGAGCAGTGGAAGTGGAAAGAGATATTCCAAGAAAGGCGAATCAAGGGTGGCAATTATTTGACAGGATACAGAAAACGTGGAGGTGTGTGCTGGCGAAGCTCCGTATTGAGGACTGGAAAAGAGCAGGAGGGGGGGGGCGACACGTGTACATAGCTCACCTGTCTCCAGGCCAACAAAGAGTGCAAGCAAACATGAGGAATTTAGTGTGTAGGTAATTGCTCACTCTATACTGGAGGGAAAATGGGAAATAATGAAGGCAGTAAATGGGCTCTATCTATACTCCATACTCAGATCCTTGAAATGACATTGAGAGCATTCATGCTGTGTCGGTCTTGGCGAAGTCAGTGGTTTGGGTTAATTAAAACCAACGTGCAACCCTGCATTAAGTTACTGATATCACAAACTTTCATCACAGGAAAACTTTTTTTTTTTCGTTTCAGCATTTCAGTTACAATCAATTTCAATTTAACTAACTTGCAGTTTAACGCTCATACCCAGAAACCTCTACGCAAAACAAATCACATTTACCTGAGCACACACACACACGCACACACACAATGGACAGAATTCTGAAGGGTCCAATATCCCAACTTCAGATTGATTCATTTACAGTACGGTGTTTAATCTATGCTGTAAATGTTTTTTTTTTAAATTTTTTTTTTAAATTAATTATATTTCCCTCAGCACAAGAAATACTAATTAACCATAAATGCATCAACAGCAGATGCATTTTATAACAAAGCTGGGCTCCATTAAAAATGTAATTTTTTTTCATTAATAACTTGTAGACTTAATAGCCTACTGTTCATTATTTGGGGTGCATTATCCACTTCGCATGTAAATAAAAGATTGTTACACAAATACGCCAAAGAGGCCACATTTGAATAACTTTTCTGCTGGCTCAGTTCATGCATGTGCTCATGGCTCATCCAAACCGGAGTCGAAAAGAATTACATCCATGAGATTTGTTCAAGTGTTGATGGCGCAGTGGTGGCAGTCTTAATAAAATAAATAAATAAATATGTGCAGAGACAGAAGTGTGTCATATCAAGATGCTGGAGCTTTTTCTCCCTCAGGAGCAGCAGCTGAGTTTCACATGTCATTGATGTTGCTTTCATGTTTCGCAACTTACTGAGTGAGACATTAAATGCGAGAAAACAGCACCTATTCTGAAATCACTTGAACAATAGAGATGGATGCATACACACTAATTAATACTGCGAGCAGAAGTTTACAGTCACCACAGAAGAAAAAAAGAAAAAAAAAACACATGCTCGTCTTTGAATATTTGATGGGTTTTGCCTGCTGGGGTTGGAATCCAACAATCAATTTACACTCTCAGACATCAGCCACATGCTGAAAATGTGTCAGTTTTTAACAGCCGACGCGTCACTTTTGTCAGCGCTGCGAGTGCTGCCGTAACTTCTTCTTTGTGAGGACTGATGCAACCGTTCTGTTTGTTTAAAATGAAGACGGTGAGAAACAGGAGTTATTTTGCCGTTACCCTTCCACCGGCTGCTATCCGCACGCTATCGTCCGTGATTCATCGGGTTGTGCGTGTGTGCCCGCGGTGGGATTGATTGTGGATGTGTGAGGAGCGTGTGATGACATATGAAAGATGAAGAAAGAAAAAAGAAAAAAAAATCAGTAGGTGTTGGTATGTTTCTGTCATGATGCAAAAATAAAGTATGCTGCATTTAAATCAGTGTGTTATTTATTATTTTCAGTGTGAGAAAAACATGAATCGGGAAGAGGTTGTCGCTGTTTAAAGAGCTTCAGATTTAATGTTTACCCTGCTGTCAGCGGTCAAATGCCTTCGGATATAACAATTATATAGGAGTCTGTGTCTTGCCATTTATGAAAGGCTGACTGACTGAGACGGAGCATCCTTTCCCAGAGGTGGCTCTTTCAGCCCCGCTCGCTGGATTGGGGTCAGCGAAGAAGATGGGAAATAACAGGGAGGCGGCGTGGCCAGTTCAGTAACATAACAGCCGTATATGTGAGCATTTGCGCCTCTTGGACAAAGAGCATCTCATCTTTTTTTTCTCTCGCCTTTCAGCGCAGACTGGACGGCATTCACATCGTCGCCGCCAACAACAGAACCCAACTAATGGATCTTGAATGTCAGTACGCTTTGTTCCCGCAAGGTCCCTGAGATCAGCAGTAAACAAGCTAAGATTTTCCCTTGTAATAAATCTTGGGTCGCAAAAGCAATTAAAGGCCTCGTTTGGTGGGTTTTAATAAAGGTTATGTAATGCAGGATGGGGAAATTAGGAGGGAGATAAAATGGGCCAAACTGAGATACAAAGAGAGGAACGAGCCGGAGCTTAACTATGTGAGAAGTGTTTGGAAAAGCATGAAACCGCTTATTGAGGCCAGGACAAGAGAAACAGGGATGATAACCTGAATGTTGTTAGCTCTAACGAATGGCTATCTGTTTCATTTAACACATTTAAAGCTACAGGAGATGAGACAGAAAAGACATATTAGTATTTTGAAACATTTTAAATACCACAATAAAGCTTCTCAGCCAGGTGAACTGTAAAAAAAAAAAGCTCAATAACTCGACAAAATCAGTTCCTGGGTGCTTACATCTTGTGTTGAGCATGCTTTAACTGCTTTTCTTTGCAACATTGCATCAGCAATAAAATAACAAACCCGCGAAGCACGTCGCCGCTGGATGTAAAACCTCCAAAGCCTTGAATGCCCTCGAAGCAGCAGCTCTATAAAGGCTTTTTTTTTTCTTTTGCGAGAATCATCAAGCAGAAGATTTTAATGAAGTCAGGGGGAGCAGGCCGGAGAGAGGACAGGTAGCGGAGCCGAGCACGCCACCTTAAGCCTACTGAAATATGACACTTTGAGGACCCTTGCACTCATGTCAGTCTTTAGTTCACAGAGTTCACTGCACCTCCATTTAAATGTGTCTCTCTCCATTTTATATACACCAAGAATTGCCAGACCAATTATGGAAATAGATACATGCTGACTCAGCTGTTGTCAAAAGAGGGGTGACAAGACATCAGACTGTTCCCGGTCTTTAGTTTCGCCCAAAAAGCCCTCTCGTAGTGGTGCAAGAACAGCGCCGAAGAGAACCACGAGGCCCTGCGGAGAGTGGGCCAATCGGCTCAACGTATCGGGGGCGGTGCTCGACTCCGCCTGAAAAGACATTTACACCAGGCTGTGTAAGAATAAGGCCGAGAGATTTGTTAAGGATCCCAGCCACCCAGATAACGTCCTTTTCTCTCCGCTGCAGCCGAAAAGAAGATACTGGATACACCAGGCCAGCACTGAGGGGATCAGGAGGAGCCGGTACCCTCAGGCCATAAGGAACCAGAATGAGGACACTGCCTAATTTTTAATTACCTATTATTAAAAGTTACTCTGACTATAGTTCAAATTTTCATCCATTACTTAATTCATTATTTTTTCTTCTAACGGCATGATTGATGATTGCATGTGAAAAATAAACTTTATTGGTCTAAATTAAGTCTTATTACAATGGTAAGATCATGCTATCATAATAAGCTCGTTATCTTAAAAGCATAAATGAATGTACTTTTCCCACAAACGGCACCAATGCATCCTGGGATGAGGTTACATCAGCTCCTCCCTCTGCAGCAGAATTCAAATTTCTACAAGACGTATTGAGCAATAGCATCTTTGATTTCTCGGGAGAGCCGCTGCCAAGCGCTGAAGAAATGGATACATGCACAATAAACGTTATGCGTCGTTCACACGTGCCCTGGACAAAGTCCCACATGTTCAGCATTCAATGGAAAAGCCCTCCCGCCTCAGATCCATTTACTGTATCTCATGAATGCAATGCTAACTTCCTCAGCAGAGCGAGATTGGAGCCATTCATCACACAGAGGCAGAGCTGTGGGAATAGCTGTCGGTAATTCAGAATTGTCATGCAGCCCTCTACGGTTGAATAAAAGGACTTAAGGTTAGCCATTAGCTCTGCCCACTAGCTACTTGCTCTTTCTGCTCAGACAACTCTCCAAAGACACAAGGGCCGGGGACGAGGAGGATTTGCATTTCAGATAAACGCTTCCAGTCAGTTCTTCTGCAGTGATTTTGCGAAGGCAGCACAATGAGAACAGGCCAAAAGATGTGCTAGAGCCGTTTAGATAACACTTGTCCAAGTCACACAGAAAAAAAAAGAAAGAAGACAGAGATTGCCAGGTTGGCAGCTGAACATTATTTTAAAATACATTAAAAAATTATTATATTGTGGCGATTTAGTGATTATTTATTATTTAATATATTAACTATTTAAACGAAGTGGTAAAAATTACACATCTGACATAACTGTGGATATGCATGTGTGTAGTACAAATGTACTGTTTCAATAGAATATAATTAATAGCTTGTATTACTAGATTGAATTTGATGAACTGGATGCTTACATGATATATTTTCTCACTTTTGCACCTTCATGTCTGTTTTATCTCTGAGTGCAGAGGCATATGACAGCAGCATAAAACACAAAGCGTTGGCTATGTATATAATCTCTGGAGGCAATTACAAATGAGAATTTTATGGTACCATTAATTACTAAAATGATGGTACTTCACTCCTGTGCAATGTACATGTGGGGGAATTAAAGTACAAGGTAAGCAGGTTTGAAGAAATCAAAGAAAAATGAAATATGATGAGTGCCCGTGACGTATAACTTCACATACACCTCCCTGCGCGTTATATGGTGCACATAGATCACCCCCACAAATTAAAGTTCACACAGTCAGAATGAACGCTATTCGTTTCCTTAATTACCCATTAGTGTCCTCAGCTTTAATCAGGAACTGGGCCTAATCTATTGAGAACTCTGTCTCTTAATGATCTTGTCAAAATTAAGATGCCAGATGTTCCTGCAGCACACATTTCAGAGAAGGACGAGAGAGTAAGAAAATTGTGGTCACTGATCAAGGACTTATATATTTATATTTATACATATTCCCACTGCACCTTTTGGAATTAACAACAGAACACGGCTAGGGAAATGCGGGAGCGATTTCTCAGTGATAAAAATAGGCGTAATAAGCAAACCATATGAGGATATGTGCCGGGTCTTTCACAAAACAACAAGAAGTATTTGAAACAGCACAGCTCTAAATCACCCTGACAGGTGGAAGGGGGAAAAAAATCAAATAATCTAAAAGCGTATTTGACAGTCTAATCTGGTTTGGAGGTGGCAGAGATGCATGCCCTGTAGCTCCACTGCTGCTCAAATGGGTTAAATTAGGCACAACAGTTTTATTGCTGCAAGAGCAAAAAAACTTGCAAGGGTGCAATACAGTCCCCGGTGAAAAATACGAATTCTCAGCCCAGCTGTTTGTTCCTCATATCCATGTGAATTCATACTTAATCTTCAGCGAGAAAACACACAGTTATCTCTCAGCTATTGGGAATGTGTTGCCCAAAGGCAAAAAAAAAGACTTTACTGTTTAAGATAGATTTAGCTTGTCTTTTCTGATTCTGATCCTCTTATTTATCTGTGTGAATGATTTACATATGCAAACGCACAGTATGTACTGCCTTCTTCTATTTTATGTCTCTCCGCATATCTGCACAGTCAATCTGCGATTTTTGTGTCCACCTAATCTGGATGAATCCAGGGACTGACTGCATTTAAAGGCCATGCTGTCTCCATTCTGCCTCCACCTTTCCTTAGTGACAACGATACAATAGATGTCTATGAGAGTGAAGGATCGCTTTATCGTGCAACCCCACCAGACTCTGCTGGTCTCAGCTCTGCTTGATCACCAAACACATTTAGGAGCTGCTGTTTGCTTACTTTGATGATGAAGACAACAGAGACTGCTAATGAGGAGTTATGTTTGTTCACATCAAGCAATGAAATATAGAAGATATCAACATGGTTATTGGGTACATTTAGTTTTGGTAGTGTCAGTGTTAACACTGTAACAGGTAAAAGCTGGTTTTAATTGGACCAATACATAATCTATACATTCAATACATTCAAAGGTTATTACAAAAATAGCAATAATATGCAGCAATTTGCTGAGGAAGATGAGCAATAAATATGTTCAGCTCCTCTTGATGTCACAATCTTGTCACAATGAATAACAGATATTATCTGTATTTCATGTCTAAAACTGGTCCACCCACAGTGTGTATTATTAGAAAGGGAGAGGAAATTTGAAATACTAATCTGTCTCTGGGTATCTAACCTGTTAGTTGGGAAGAAAGCCCGTGTGATTTAATGCTCTTTCTCATTGCATTTAATGTTTTCTTGGGTTTGGAACTGCGCCAGACTGAATGGACTGAAATTGATTCCAATTAAAACCTCCAACTTGAAAAAAAAATAAAATGGACCCAGCAGTGAGAAGTCGGGTGATCCTGATGCAATTATGACATAAAACTGAGGCACTGCTCAGTTGTTCAGTGATGTTACTTTTATTGTATTTTCTCCCTTGTGTCATCAGCGACTGTGTTAAGTGATTAGAAGATATTACTAGTATATAATTACTAGCATATAAACTATTTTTTTCATGTTGCAAATACCACTATTGCTGCTAATATATCCTTCTCCTTCTCTTACCGAGCTGTACTCAGATCTGTAAACAGATCCTAATTCCTGCAGCAGCCGTGTTACTTGAATCTCTGTGGTGCATTAAATGACACACTTGATCCAACATTTAACCAACGGTGCAGGAGTAAGGACGAAATGATTATTACAGTTTGCTTTAAACCATAAAACATTGAAATTCAATGGTAATGAGGTAAACTGAGCTGTGCAGCAGAGCAGAGGGAGTCATGATGCTCAGTTGTCAGGAACACAGGACTGCGGGGACGTGCGGGGGCTGGTGGGGAGAGGGATTAGGGGAGGAGGGTCTGCGCAAAACTTTTGTTTGGGTGGAGTTGCCATTTTCCCTCCCTGCTGACTCTTTATGCAAACCAGAGGCAACCAAGCGGAAATCTGGCTCCACACTGACAACTCATCATTTAATTCCTGACTTTTGGAGTGTGCTGCACATTTTAATAAACTCTTGCATACTGGCATACACGCGCCAAAAAATGAGATCGGAGATAACAGTATCTGTCTTCTCTAAACTGTTATAAACTACTGGGGTTTGACGGGCCAAAATTAAACTTTCACGTAAAAGATGAAGTTCTTAAAGTTAAAGAATACATCTCTGCCAACCCAGCGTCCAAACAACTTCACCAGAGATGTCCCAAAAGGGACGTCAGCTGATGAAAGATATGTCACTAATATCCCACCATCTGCTCAGCCTCTAAGTACTTCCATTAGGAAGACAGATATAACAACGTGGCATAAAGTAAAACATTTCACAATTTCCTGAAAGCACAGAAACCGCAGTACACTGCAGATGTCAAAGTTAAACTTTAAAAATGGCAAGCTACCGGGAAAAGCCATGTTTACAGTGTTGTGAACTTCACCAAGCAGCCCCAGGAGAGCGCGCTGAGTGCATCAGTAATACGCCTTTCACACACAAACACAGTGGATGACACGGTACATTGACCACAGGTTCAACGAAAATCTGACCATTCATTCCACACCACTGGGTAAATGCTGGATAGTGTCTGCTCACAAAAACCCACATCTGCCCAATGAAGTTCCCTGCATTTCTCTGCCATCGCGTTCCAACATAACTAAAGGAGGCTCCTGAATGTCCCTGTGTTTATAATTCACACTCATCATGGCAGACGGTGCAGACAATCTGATGTGACCTCACTGAACTCCTTAAATCTGATCCAAAACATATAACAGTCGATTCGGCTTGAACTTTACTTTCAAGCACCTTCGCGGAAGTGAGATTTACTGCAGAGTGATAATTATGGTGAGTTATTGGCAAGTTTTTGCCTGCCTGAGCAACATAAGGTGCAAAAATGGAAAGTTGAAGGAGCCTCCTGTTGGGTTAGTTGAGTTATTGCTCTGCGTAATCTACATGTTCTGTATCTAGCCAGGGCTCTGCTTGAAAAACTGCCTCATTACATCTGCTCGCCGATCATGCCAAGCACGCAATTATAATGTCAGGTCTGAGAAAATTTCTTTTTAATACAGCGGTACCACATGTTTTTCAAATTGAAAAAAAATGTAAAATTACTGACTCGAGTTTAGACACTTTAAAACACTATTAACTATCACTGTAACAACTTTATAAAATCACTTATATACGTCTTGAGTGTGGAGATGTGTGTTACATGCACACTGTAATTATTCTCCTATATTTTCCCTCTTCTTGTATAAAGCACACACAGTAGGGGGGGAAAAAAGTATGTTTGATCAGCGTGTTGTAGAGTGAACAGACAAAAAATGTACAGTTTTATCCGGCGCGTTGCTACCGTAATGTATAATCTGAACAACAGGTGCTTGACGAGCCCCGTGATGAAAAAGGAAGAGGCCGGGCGCAGAAAACATTACCTGTCTGAAATGGCTAACCTGCACTTACAACAGCTGTTCTTATAAGCTGAGGTTAGCGAGCACAGGAATAAACCACCTGTCATCCGGCTCAGCAGCAGCGGAGAGGGAACAAAAATGGAAATAACAAAAAAAAAAAAAAAAAAAAAAAGCAGCGTCTCCAAAACCTCAGCTCTGCCTCTGACTGGAACTTAATTCACTGCAAATGCATTTCATCTGTCTTAAGAGCAGCAGACACCGTTGAGGGACTGGCTCTGATAATGGATTTTAAGCCCTCCGCGTGGCGCGTTGCCGCTCGGTGTTAGCACCCTCTTTGACAAGGGTGGTTAAAATAACACCAGCCCCAAAAAGAAAATAATACCACTGTGTCTGCGATCCTCCGAGTTAATCTTTGAGGACTAGAAGGCTTTGTCAGTCTTTTTGTCTGCGTATTAATCAGCCGCACACAGAGGCATGAGGCTGCTCCGAGTCATTTCAGAGTTACGTTTCATACGACACTTATATTTTCTGAAAGCGAAGCTGGATCCCTGTGAGCTGAGCGTGCCCTTCAGTAAGGTCCACGGGAAAAGTAAACTTGAATAAGACAGAGGACGTGTGCAACATGAGTTTGCTCGACTTCTCTCTCCTTGTTCCTAATTCCCATTATTTAACAGCCTCTGTCTGTGCTGATGGTTAGCTGCGTGAGGAAAAAAAAAAACATACGTGGT
>JAOXYL010000042.1:14379517-14400944 GCA_028564955.1 Terapon puta | reverse complement strand
TCCTAATTCCCATTATTTAACAGCCTCTGTCTGTGCTGATGGTTAGCTGCGTGAGGAAAAAAAAAAACATACGTGGTGTCCATGTGTTTTTGTTAACTTATGTCTGTGAAAACTGTTGATAAAGTACGGCGCGATATGTCCGGGGGCTTGACGTGGGATGGAATTTGACAAACAATCCAAGGGCTTATTAGCTCACTCATTCAAATTCTACACACACCCTCCTCACTGTCTACTACCATCCACCTCTGGGTCTAATAAGGGGTTCATCTTAACGGGCCTTGGTTTTAGTATGAGAAACTGCCGGTTCAATTTCAGTCCGCAGCCCTGAACAGGATGCAAATGCTACCACCGCTGTGAAAATACATAAAACATGGTTGGGAGCACTGTTATGCATGCCACTGTAAATTATTTCACAGCATGTGGGGCGTGCACATAAGCTAACATGCCTGCATTTGTATTTACAGTAATACAACAAAGCTCCTCGTGAAAGATGTCGTGGTCTCATTGACGCAAACACACTATAAAATGAGTTAAATTAGGCAAAGTGACTCCATTTGATGCCACAAATGTCATGTGGTAGTAGAGGCTGAATGTCATTAAATAAAGTAGGCCTGGAGTTATAATTTAAAGGTTGCATTTATGAAACTGGGGGGGGGAAAGTAATAATGCCATTTATATGAATTCTTTATCTAAACAAAAAAAACTCTGCTGCCTTCGAAAAAATACCACAAAACACGCAGAAACCAAGGTGCGGGATGAATGAAATACTTGCATTCCTTGGATGCTGCATTCTTTTTTTGCTATGCAGGGTCGAGTGACACGGTGGCACCCATGATGTGCGCGCATGTGTTTTATAAATTATCTATACTGAAGGTGCTCGGGTGGCACGGCAGAAGAAGGGCAAACAACTGCAGAGACCCTAGTGTTATTAAAAAAGTGTTATCATATTATCCGTGACAAAATGAGGAACTTTACACTGTCAACAAGTCGGGGGCAAAAGGCAAATGCCTATATGTTGATAGTAGAAAAAAAAACAAAACAGCCACAAGCTACTAAATATGTCAAGGGTGGAAATTGTCTTGGTTCTGATGAATGATGGGGAAGATGACTCAGGTTTATTAATATGGAGTAGTCGCCATGGTAACACAGTGGGAGGTAAATTGTGGGGGATGAGTTGCAGAGGGCATGGGTAGAATAACTTGATGTGTATAAAAAAATATCTTGCTGAGAATGTTACAAGCACTGCATAAGTATTTACTTTATTTTATAAAAAACTATCAGACATGAAATACTGCTTGACATGAGTGTCAGCAGTGGCATTCATCATCTGTGATGGCTGTGTGAGAAGGGGTGCAGCAAAAGTGAAAATAAATAACATTTTCATCAAGAAGGTTTTTTTTTTTAAAATGAAAATAGCGTACGCAGGTTTTCATTAGAGCAGGCGCATCTTTACTTTGGTTTAAAGATTCGGACGGAGGGAGAAAAAAACAGGAAAATCGCCGTATCAGTGTTTGTCTTTGGTCGACACAAACAACGAAAAGAGCCGTCGATTTATAGCCCCGTCCAAAGCTCTTAATGACTCGCCAAACCGTCCTCCAGCAATTGAGATGCCTCATCAATTTAATTACTTTACAACCCGGGCCCGCCCCACGCTGTCAAAAAGCCTGGCATCTGAAGTTTGCAGCCACCCTGTTCTTGTAAATATGCCAGGAGAAAACCACTGCATTTTACAGTGTTACATCTGAAACCGAACCACCGGTTTATGAATAAGAAAGGGAGGCAATGAAGGCAGCTTTATGTATTCATAGTGAATTTTCTACGCCGAGTAGAAGCATTCAAATACATAAAAGATATTACAAATGCTATTAGTAGCACCACTTCAACTCCGCTGTTGTTTCCTATTGATCCATATTATATGGTTAAAACCAGCCCATCATAGTCACCACAGTCAGCTGACACACTCGATGTAGTTAATCTTTTTCAAAAGGCTTGCATAGACTAAATGTTTTCCTTATATTCCAACCATAAAGTTACTATAATTTACTGTAAGCCCCCCCTGAGCATCACACGTACGCTAACTAATTTAGCGCAGATATTATCGTACTGCCAAAGGTTACGTCTGTGCACAATGAATGCAGGGGCATACGCTGCAACAGTGGGAGTCTTAACTGTTTCCAACCATATGCCCCATAGTGTCCATCCATACACTAAAGAGCATACAGTAACACCAAGGCATACTAATTAAGGCGGTAAACAACACATTAAAAATTACAGATTGCTTGGAAGTATCACAAAAGTCACGCTAGAATATAGCAGATGGCGTGCAAATTTAATGAGTGGCATTATCTCGGGAAAGACGCATTAAAAAGGGGCAATTATGCAAATGAAAGAACTTTAAAACATATATCATGTATCACTTTAATACTTAATAGTTTGTTGTTTTTTTTTGGTTTTTTTAGCTGAAAAGTCCTGCAGTGATGACCGAAGAGAAGCAGCACTGGTCATTATTTGAAGTTAATTAATATGTTTTGGCGCAGTTATTTCACGTTGTACTTGTTGTTTACTTTAATGAACTGCTCTGAGGCAGTCGGCTATAGTTTCTCTCTTATCAGGGCGGGCAATCATCGTCAAAATGAATGCAACGCGACAAGCCTGAACGCGAGCGATCCCAGCCGGCCGGCACATCTCTTACTCCTGTGTGTCCTGCCAGACTAAAGGCTCGAATCCAGCATCACCAGCGTGGCTCTGGTCTGCCGTCCCACTGAAATCGGTTGTCAACACCCTCTGAGCTCTGATAGCTAGTTAACTGCAGCTCAGCAACAGTTCAGCTGACAGCGGGCTCGGATGACAGGTGTAACTGCAAGGCGTTTTATCAGTCTATCTCTGGCGAACACACCTCTCACACAGACAGACAGACAGACAGACACACAGCCTCTTACTCCTTACAGGAACACTGCAGGATTGAACTTGCTGATCACACCCTGAATCCAACTGGTATATTAAAGGCAAAAGAATAAATGTTTCTTGGTTTTTGGATGAGCACTTACCGCTTGTGTTCACATCAACATGTCAAATAGGAACAAAAACCAGCACCTGTCTTCCACTTACCATGCAGCCGGACGAGTCTAACTGCCTGTCAGACACACACTTGAAGTTCTTCTTGCAGCCGCCGTTGTCTTTGGAGCAGTCGCGGACGGGCCCGAAAGAAGCCAGCAAGTCCTCGACTGTCTCAAAGTAAGTGGACATCATGGCCTCTTCCCTGGGATGGAAGAAAGGGGAAAAAAACATAAAAAAACAGGAAAACACAGATGCCTTTGCATGTTTTCACAGCGAGAGAGAGGACACACGAGCCCAAGTACTGACATGTGAAAGAGAAAGCCCGAGCAGCTGAACAAAATCCCTCGCCACCTGGAAGGCAGTCTCTCATAAACGTGCTGTTTCTGGTGCAATTAAGAAGCTATTCATGCTTGCACATAATGCCAGAGCATTTCAGTGTATTGGTAGCTTTTACCCTTCCACCTGCAATTAATGACTACTTATAGTGTTGTGAGTTTTTTTACTTTTTTTATTTTTGTAAAAGGGTATGTGAGTCAGCTTAATGCTGAGTAAAAGTAATGAAACTGTTGAACACAGTGAAGGTCTTTCATTTCTTCACGAGACAGGTTTCCTTTGCAAGATTCAACTTCATTTTGTGAATGGAAGTGCAAAGGCAAATGTTAATAAACCCAGTTCATTAGTGGTTTGAAACTGATGAAACCTGGTGCCTTGCGCTGCAGCAGTGTTTTTTCTTTTTCTTTTTTCTTTTTTTACGTTTCACTGGAGTGATGAGTGCAGGGCTTCAGCGTTGGTTCACGGTGGGCCATGCCTGGGATTAATCTGTGCATTGGCATTAATTGGACATGTTTGTCACGGTGTGTTGATAGAGAGCCTGAGGAATCAGCATTCTCCATCCATAAACTCTCAGGACTGTTCCAAGGCCAAGTCATCCCGGCCCGCCCACAGGCTGGCAGCGCTGAAGGAGACGGCAGACGACCAAAAACAGGAAAGCACAGACAATGCACACACACTCAGAGATAAGCAGAGGCAATAAGGGGTAAGAAGTGGAGTAAAAACAATGGATTCCTCATTTCTTTATTACTAATTCATTCAACTCATTCTGTTGTATTTATGCATGTCATTTTGATTTTGACATATGGGATAGCATTATAATGATATTTTTCAAGTGTGGAACTTCATAGAGATAGGCTGTATAACTAAAGGCTCTTGTTTTCTATAATATCTGCATAATAACTGCACTTTTTTCAAATTACACTTTATGTTAATCTATGCAAAAAGCAGTGATGAAAAGTACTTAATTACAAGAATAGGTGTCAACAGGCATGCTCACATATCTGTGGTCATCCTCTCACCATGACAGTCCTTTCATACTAATGTTTAACATACATGAGTAGCATAATCAAAACTGGTGTCATTAGTTTTGCAGGTATTTCGTAAAACCAAAGTATCTGACAAATGATGACTGTACAAGATGAAAATCGCCAAACTCATCCCAGAAGGGACACGAATGAAGCAGAAAATACCAGTGTACCAAATTTCATGGCTCTAAGAGTTGTTGAGTTGTCAATGAAAAGCACACTAAAGTTAACAGGCTTCATCCTCTGGAGACCATGTCTGGAAAAAAAACTGTGGCAATCCATCATCTCATGAGTGGACAGTGAAATATTTCAGTCTACACCATAGTTAGTTCGGTTGAAATGGGATAAAGTCTGGTTAGAAATCCATTGATCTTTGTACAGTATAGTGTGTGTCTGTCTGTGTGTGTGTGTGTGTTAAAGCCTAGTCCCAGCTATTAAAAAATCATTAGAAACAAAGGAGGAATCTATCATGACCAACTGCTGGATCTTTTTTGCTCTGTTCTGAGAAATGTCAGCTTGACCAATACTGTGTAGCTCAGCCGCTGCACTCACTTCAGCATGCTCAGCCATTCTCACACACCGAGCTCTGCATGCCCGCTGTCAGAGCGAACGGAGGGGTAAGCAACCCCTGTGTTTTTCTTTGCAGAGAAACAAAAGTGCTGTCTCTTGCAATGGGACCGCAGGGACCACAGTGTGTCGTGAGGGTGACTTGACTCTACAAACGGCAACGAGATCTCGGATGATGGGGAGACAGATGTCCTGCTGAGAGAGGAGGATTTTTGGAGTGCCATCACTGCCACTGCTTGTGTGCATCTTTGTCTCTGTGTTTCTAGGTGCTTGTGTGGCAAAGGTGGAGAGCACCCTGAAAATAAGGCCACAGAATCAGCAACGTACACATTGATGTCGCGGTAAATTAACTCAGTAAACTCCGGTCAAAGCGCACATAACGTGCCGCAAAGTCATTCATCCTAAAAAGTTTCCTCAATGAGGCAAAGTGAACTCCTTTCGACTCAGTATTCACTGTTAAATATTTTGCAAAAAGAATTGTACATTGTGACCTTGTCAGTGGCTTCAGGCAAAGATGAAACGCAAAGCATTAAAATTAATCAAAGAGGTAAGAATGCTCTGTGCACATCATTGACAAAAATACCTTTAAAAATCATATCTTAAATAAGCAGGAAGGTATTCTGGGTAGATGTGGGCTGACGCTGTCTACCTACCTTTTCAGTTACAAAATAGTATCTTTTATTCTTTTTTATGGCGCCGGCCTATGTGTGATCAGCATTTGGAATTCTGTTTAACAGCTTCCTTTTTCCCCCCAGTAAGAGATTATTTATTTTAAATATTTGGTTTTCATGTTAGATTTATGGCATGTAAGCCCATAACTGGCACATCTTCCTCGTGTGAGTGGTGAAGTATCACCGCTCGCTGACAGCTCATCAGAGCTGTCCCCCTTCCAAAATCAAACCGTTCCTGAAACATTGCTGCGCTGATAGCAAATCACTCACTGTCAGACACTCGGAATAATAATAACAAAAAAGATTTCTACCAAAAGAGCCCAGATAAGTAACCAAATTGGGGATATTCTTTCATTAGATTAAGAAGTCTTGTTTTTTGTTTTGTTTTTATCATCTGCCGCCTCATTAACTATGCCTATGATGTGAGAATGCACTCAAATCTGGACATAAATGATATCAACTAAATAGGAAAATTGTTATTCATAATGGTTTTTAGTCTGTTGACCAGAAGAGGGAGTGGGAAATAGCCCCAATTGTGACAATTAAAACATTTTAATCGTTTTAGATAACAGACCCTTTATTTAAACAATGCTATTAGACTGGTGAATGTGATTAAAGACACTAAAAGATTTTAAGATAATTAAAATGTCACCTTTTGTTTGCTGAAGAACAAGAAATGCTCACGGTCCTTAATAGAAACTGGTTGTAATGGCTGACCCATTATGCATTAGCAGTACTGATAGCACCCAATAATTCCTAGTACTCAAGATCGATGCACTAATGCAACCCCCTTATTTTTCTGCCAGTATATTACAATTTACTGTTTTGCTGGCTATATGAGCAGATGGGCTGTATTCAAGTGTTTTGAAAGATACATGCCTTTCTTTAGGCTAAATAAACAGTACTTGTAAACAAGGTGGAAAATGAAGCTTTTGTTTAACTGTGCACAGTTGCTGGAGGATATTTAAAATTCATATAGTTAAATATATTTATTCAGCCTTGTCGAGGAGCCACAGTATGTGAACTGAACTCTCAAAACACATAAAATAACAATGCACAAATTCTGAAAAACATTCACATTTGTTTGTTTTTCCATATTGATTCTTAGAATTGATCATTCTCATATGTTTTTTTTTGGTAAAATGTCAGATTGAAAGCAGTTTAGTGATAATAATAACAGAATCTTTTAAAAAGTTTCCAAAAACAAAATAGATATGCTTCAAAAAGGGTCTTCTGTACAGCACAGATGTCCAGTTGTGTGTAGATCATTTCCTGTAGCAACATCGTCCAGTGTCTCCAGATGAGCTGACAGATGAAGTCACCCTCGATCTGCCTCAAGGTCTGGTCTTCAGTTGCTGTACAACTCCAAAAGAGACAGACCCAAGAGTCATTCTCAAGGTAGATTCTTGAACACCTCAACTGTCTCAATGTGGAGGGCAAGCAGTCTAAAGCAAAGGTCTTCTTTGATTTCTGCTATAGGACTCATCGTCTTGTATTCTGCTTGATTATTTTGGTCACAAACTAGCGCTCATCCACATGGTTGGGCCTCGACTGAATAGAAAATCAAGATCTCCGCCTCATGCCTCAACTGTTTTAACAACCAGGAAGTGATGCTAGATCTGAAACAAGTCTCAAATACATTTGAACTCTGCTGTCTACAAACTGCAGCTCGCTCCTCCTGGGTCTGACCAGTGAACCTTAGACTTGGGTATATTGATCTTATTGTGCATAAACAATGAAGCTAGACAACATCATCTGAATACAGTCGAAATGCTACTTCACTGTAACCAAACTGGACAATCCCAAGACTTCAAAAAATTAGAAGAAGGAACATAGTTCGGATGGTGACGTGAATGACTGGCCAATGGTTATCTAAAGGAAACTTATTGACCACTATCGAATGAATAATGAAATTTACAAAAAGCAAACTGCAGCGACCACTCGATTATTTGATGGAGCAAACGAGCTGGTAAGCTGTTCCAGAGCCAAGGATCCTGCAAGTCAAAGCATAGAGATAAGCACAATAGCTACAGGGCAAAGGCTAGCCATGGATCCGATTTAGCCATTTGGCAATTTAGATTTCGACCCCGGCAATGGAAACTTGCCCTGAGGACTAGACTAGATTTGGTGCGTGGAGTTGAGAGGTACCAACAAAATGCAGTTGGGCTCACCTCTATGCACAGCTTTGGCTCTGGAACCAAACTCCTTGATAGACGGTGGCCTCTCTCCTACTCAGGTATTGTCCATGGCGAGACGTGCCAGGCGGTTGTGTTGACTACTGACAAATCACCGGCTGGCTGCTGCACAGTTGGACTTTCTCCCGGTGGATGAGAGGATCACCGTCATGTGGCTAGGTAATGCAGAGAGAAAAACTATTACTGTTGTTTGTGCAAATGTGCTCGGTTTTAATTTCCTCTGCAACAATGGCTGGTACGCAGTCACGATCGATGGCCCTCCTCAGTCCCACAGCTAAAAAAAACCCATACAGCTAGTTTTAAAATTTTAAGTATCAATAGCGTTGTGAAGCAATGAGTCAGAGATAATCATGGCACTCTTGCTGATTGGGGCAATTATCTACTTGTGATGATTTGTCAGTAAAGTGTATAACAATAACTATGAAGAACTGTAACTAGTAAAAACTTCGAGAATAATCTCCACAGCATCTGTTTTTAAGTCTGTAAAAATGTGCCCTTTCGTTGATCCCTAGACTAGTCCTTTCAAGTGTCACCTTACATAAAGTCACACTTGTTTGTGGAGTGCACTAAGGGCATTAAGGGTGGGTGGGTGGGTGGGTGGTAGGATATTTGCAGCTAAACTGTGGCATGCACTCGCTACATCGTACAATGAATGGGAGGTGTTGATCATTTTGAGTATTAAAGATGACACATGCATGTGTATGAATGAATGTGCATAAAATACTATTTCAGTAAATTTAGTTGGGAGAAAAGTAATGGCTCCCTTTATGTAGCAGCATATTCTGTAACTTTAAAGCAATGTTCGAAAAGTGTAGCTTAAGGTTTATGTGCCTGAAGTAGCAAAGACGAAACTTGGATTCGTATGATGTTTGCTTCAGTGTAAGGCACCGGCTGTTAGCGGTTGTGGGGACTGAGAAATCAGCTCAGGGGTGGGCTCGCTGTTTGAGGGTTTCCTTGTCCACTTTCATTTCACACTAATTGGTTTGGGACAGCCGTTGCTTTGGTGATACACTAACACAAATGCACAAATGTAACGAGACAGGAGGTCAGGTTGCATTTGAGACTCATATTGATGTGAAAAAACAGTTTCCTTTCTTTCTTTTTTTTTTGTTAGTTTTTTTAGACCCCAAGTGTCCTTGCTATGGTTCAGTAACTGCCTCTGGATTGTATTCCTTGAACAGTCACAAAGGAAAATTGCACTGCATTGTACTGTACCAAAATCTAAAAAAAAAAAAAAAAAAAAAACTCATTCTGCCCTGGTCTCCCATGTCTTATTCTTCTTCTCTTTATTTGGCAACTCAATTTTTCTGAATTAGACAGACAACACATGGCATTCTGTGCATCAGTTCCTTCTGGCAGGCGCTCAAAGCATTGACAAATGACTCCTTAATTCAGAGGAAAACAGAGGGTGGAGAAGGTGAGGCAGACAAAAATAATGGGTTGCCTCAGCTGTGAGGTGCATGCTAACAGGCTCTCCTTCTGGATAGAGGGAATGGTGAGTCGAAGATGAAAAACCAATCAATTCGAAGATGCCTGTTGCAAGGGAGTCCAGAAGGAGGAAAATTTGTGGGAAAAAAATGCTCAACAAAACTCTCAGAAAGGATAGTGGAAAGTTTCTTAAAATGTTGCAGCATGTTGTGCAACAGATTAAATCATGGTACTGAGCGTGTAAAGTAACAAGCCAGAAAGTTTGCTTCTCACCGATTCATTAACAGAGAGCTGAAAACTGATCCATACAGGTGTCTAGAAGAGTAAAAAAAGCCCATACCATACATCACTCTACAAAGATATCTAAATTCAATTTTAGTGCACTGGTATTTGAGAGTTATTTGTTACAAAAATCAACAACAGACTTGATAGCATTTCTTTTCCAAATCATTAGCTAATCAAGATGATCTCTTCTGGCACTAAGACTCTCTTGCTTGACCCAGAAGCACATTGGTTGCATCTAAACACTGACTAATGTACTTGTTATTAATCTCCCACTCTGCCTCTTGCTTTTCCAGATGATGAATGACCAGGCGACGCTGCCTAAAGTTAGAGCGCTGCTCCAGCATGATTACAGAGCCCGTTATTGGTCTGCCCCTGCACTTGATTAATGCTCTTGTTCCAGCTCCCCACAAATATGCTGACTCTCATCAAGCACTTTCGTCATTGAATAGAGTGCATTTTCTTTAAGCTTGCTATAATCAGAGGGAAAAGTAGTGGAGTAGTGGATAAAAAAGGGGAAAAAAAGCAAGTAACCTTAAGTGATAAAATAAAGATTGATATTTCAATCTGTTGGTTTGAGTGTAGAGTTGTAAAACTTTTTTTGACGTGGATTTGGAGGATTGGGGAGGGGATTTATGCACTTAATTCCATTTTTTTTCCTTGGTGTCAACTCCTTGCAGTTGCATTAGATTATTGGCAATGGCACATTTTGATGGTTCACTTGATCCCGGTGAGTGAGATCATCAATCACCAGCATGCGGTGTCAGCGGCTACTCTGAGTTATTAACAGATCATTGACCAAAATGCTAGTCTTTGAGCACAGTTTAAAATGCCCGAGGTATTGTACATAGTGATATTCATGAAGTGTTTGCTGACACACACACACTTTGATTCAACAATAAGAAGTAGAAATGCGAGACTCATATTAGATAATATTACATTTTGACCATAATGAGTGGGCTGACAAGTCAGCAGATATGACTATTGGATGAAATAATCTATTATTTTATTTAATATTACACATTATGATATAACGTCATTTACAGCAGGACCTTGTTTCTCAGGACTACCAAGACGACAGAAAAGCCTCAGTCTGAATTCCAACATTGACACAGTTATTGATCAGTTAACCAGAACAAACACTGCACACAGCAGAACAGCCCAGCATAATTTATGCTTTGCACGCTGTACAGGGCTCTGCTGTTAAAATGAAAACCTCTTGAAGCATGTGAATGTGTGATTTCTTTACAGGGGCTTATTCGCAAACTCGAGGCAATGCGTGGGTATCTTTATGACCTCGCATTTACCCCTAAAGAAATGCAAAGACAGACACATAAATGCATTTATGACATCTCTCAATGTGCTGCGTAGGTTATGGGTGAAGCATGATGTCAAATGTAGTATGTACAGAATGTACTGATTGCCTCGGTTCTTAAATTATCCCTGTCATACGGGCAATAATGAAGCAGTACAAAGTGCTGAACACAGCAAAAGCACTGATTTTATGACTATACCCCATTTTATCCCTTTCATCCTTTTATGTTTCCTATATTTCAATACGCCTCATTGTATGGACATTCACTAGAATGAATTTTCCTCGATAGAGTCTGGCTTTAAATGTCACAGACTATATTGTACAGGTGAAGTGGTTTAAGTGTAAATATATTGGGAATAAAAGGAGCTAATCGTTGAGATATACTATAGCTTGACAGCTTTATAACCACTGGTGCTTTAAAACGTGGCGGCATTTTAACTACTCTTTTATAGGTAAATAGCTGAACAAGCTATTTTGATAACCTTTAAGTCAAGTAGGTTAATACTGTATGTCAAGAGGGCATTACCAAGAAGGTATGTAGGTAGAATGAAATCGGGGAAGCACTTTGTTGAGTTTCGTGCAGGTCTTACCCTCTAATAAGCACTTCACACTCATCCCTGTGGAGCAGGGCACTGAAATTTGCATGCACTGGTTAGGTCAATCAGGATGCATGCACAGTCTGTCCCCATAACAGGCTGTGTGTTAAATGTTGTATCCCAAACCATAATTTATTTTCTTTCAGGGAATGAAAGATAAAAAAAAAAAAAAAAAAACCTGTGGTCAAGGTTGCCCTTGACTCTGCTTATCTGAGGCAACCCTGCTGCTCTAATTTGCGTAACTGTTACAAAAAAAAAAATCTAAATTAATTCTTAATGTGAATGTTGTGAGCCAGTGGTTGCAGAAAAAACATAACAGATAAAGACCGAAAAGAAGTATTCCAGTAGCGCTTATTGGAAACACATCAAATAAGGTCTGTGGATATACCACGAGATCAAGATTATTTTTTTTTTTTCAATGCTTTGAGTGCCACAAACACATAAAATTCTCCTCAGCTCAAATGGGCAATTAAACCGAGCAGTCTGACAGGAAATGTTGTTTGTGTTTGATTTTGGTGAGATGTTACAGACTAGTAAAACTATGGAGGCCTTTTTCTTTGACAATATCTCATGTACCTGATGACGGGGGAAATCTAAACATACTGAGTGTGTAATTGCAAACAGACATATTTAAAAGGTGTTCCTGAAGAAGCTTCAGAACGATCGGTGATGTTAATATCAATTAACAAAACATCTTCCCTTAAAAGCAGAACTTACTTAAACTGACACTTACCTTGACACTCAGTTATCTTTATCAAATAGAATAAATTTTATTGGGTCCTGTCAGCCAGCCGATGGGCAGGAGTGAAACAGGGATACATCCTTTTAAATGCCATAGACGCAGCGCATATCACCACTTCCTGCAGCAACATGTCTATCATGACTGACTAACTACATCAATGTCTGCATAAACACTTTGGGAAAGTGCATCTGCCAGAAACTCCATAAGGTCCCATGGGACTTTGTTCCACAAAAACGCTTTGGATAATGACTCGCCTGCATTATTCATGACAATCTGACAGATCCTCCCATGTTATGGGACCTTATTATTAACCAAAAACAGAACATTAACTTACTATTACAACTGAAGTGGGCTTTTAATCATAGTCATACAAGGAGTGTTTCTTCCTTGTGTTTTCGAAAGTCTCATTTATTTTCTGCTGTGATGTTTAAGATTCATTCATCTTGCAGCAATCTATCTCACATGGGCAGGAAGATGGTCTTGCTTCTATCTGTGACAGTGGTTAATATGTAATGTGTCATGTTGTAACAAATATACATAATGTGTCACTTTGGTGAAACAATACTAAATAGAATATTCTCTAAATGCAGCATGTACATCGTGGCAGAAAAGCAGTGCATTCTAAGAAGGCTGCAGTTGTAATTTCAGGAAATGACAATGGCAGACATATTCGGCATTTTCTTGGAGTCACGTCCTTCCACTGATGAACGGCTTAACTTATTGCAGCCCAAATGGAACTTCACTGCTGCGAAGTAAACAAAAGCCAAGTTCCTGCACTCTGCTGAAGTGCTCAATTTGTACCTGGCGTTTGCTGTAACCCTGCACGGTCTATTCATCATGCTTTAAATGTGGCACTTGAGTGATAGTCAAGGAGAGGGGAAAAATAACTAAATGGAAGGCACAAAAGATGTAATTGCTCTGAAATAATTGCCTTGCAATCTAGCAAAATGGTGAATCTGTGATCACTGGTGATTTCAGTCGCAACTATCCTACATCGGATCAGGACACAGAGCTGCAAATTTGAGGCTACAAACTGCTGTTTCTCAAAAACGTGTCCTTGTTCTTTTTTTTTTTTTTTTTTTTTGCCGTACCAGAACTCATCACAACCCTTTTTAAAAGTAAGTGACACACCTCAGCTAATTAACCGAGAGGACTGCTGTAATCCCATTCACGCAGATGTGCCCAATTGCCCTGGGAGATCTGTGCACCTGAGGCAATTTTTATACAAGTCTGTGAGAAGTTTGGATTCTTGCAGTCGTGTATAAAATTCGCAACTTCAATTTAAATAATACACATGCTGGACAAAAAAATTCAGTAGTCAGTGATTATTGCAGTCTCTGAATAGTTTTGGTTGCAAAGAGGAAACGAGGAGGAAGAAAAATGAATGAGAAGTCTCTCAGTCAGGTAAAATGAGCATGCTTTGCAAGAATGTGGTTTGATATATTTCGGTATGTTTTAGTGCAGCGGCTGACTTTCCTTTTTTTCAGCATAGGTATGTACAATATTACAGCGCTGGGGGTGAAAAGATGTGAAAGTCCTTGAATGAGGTACAGGACGATGACCATTGTTTAGCATTATTCTATTAGCTGTATCATCAACATTCCCTCTGCTATAATTGTCCTCTGTTGCATCAGTCCGGGGGCTGACACTTTGCTCCACTGCAATCATGCAACTTATACTTGCCAAAAACAAAAAAAAAACCCTCAGCCATGTTAAGTATGTTTCTAATAAGAAGAGGACAGCTGTAATCACTGCTCAGTTACAGTCCTCCCCAGATGTGCATGTCATGGTCATTTTAAGGTATTGTGACATTCCCTGCATTAATTAGCTGAATAGGCCCATGAGAGCAGAAAAAGCTAAAATGGAGTATCCAATAGCAGTGACCAACTTTCTGTGCGTGCACTCACTCATGGTCAGCATAGTGACAGGGTAATCACCGATGCGAGCGGCGAGGTGTGATTCTCAAAGTTTGCAAAGGAAAATGAAAATTGATCGGGAGAGAGCAAAGAATTCAAAGAGGGATGGATAGAGAAACACATTATTTCTCCCAAACGTGTGTGCTCACAATGGAGTTTCTGACCAGTGAACACTGCGACCAGTGATTCCACCTGCCAGCCACACCAGCTTCAAGGTCCTGGTCATCACCACAAGCCAACTACTAATACTACTACTACTAATTGTAATCATGATCACATGAGGAAGTCAGAGAAACCTGAGTCATAAAGCATTTTATATATATAGCATATATATATATATATATATATATATTTACACACCCATGAACATAAATGGAAAATACAAGCTATTTAGTGAGGGCTTTTATTGAAAAAACATTGCTGCAAAAGACCAAAGTAATACAATATTTAGTTCTTCCTGGCAAACTCAATCATTTTTGAGTAAACACGTCTTTGCATAGAGCACTCCCTGTCAGAGCCCATCATGTTGTTGAGAGACAACACTTAGTTTGTGTGCTAAATTTGTCATGTATTTTAAGTGTTTGATATGAAATATTTTAGTTATTTGGTCTTAAGAATGTGATTTCATTTTGCCTGAGGTGTGTGTTTGCAAATGAATGTTTATTCATAAAATTTCAGAGGTATTGAGTAGGTATTTTTATACAGCAACATTACTCAGAGAGCCCCCTGCTGATAACAGTATGTCGTTGGTTTACCCCAGTGTGTGCATGTGGTACAACTCAGGGCACCACATATGTTACCAGTGCAAAGCCTCTACTCTTTATATAGTACATCCCTGAGTCATTTTCTCCAAACCAGTATCTTCATTTAAAATGCATCACTGCATTGCTATACATTAATATATACACTCTCTATTTTTTTATTAATGCAATTATTCATTATTATTAATTTTACTTTGTGTTGATGACAAAGTAAAGTAATGCTCTGCAGTGATTCATGGGTGTATTGTACTCCCGTTGCTCTGTGCTGCACTATTCTCTTTGTTACATTATGTGACAAGGGCAGCATTTTTTATGCAGCAATGGCAGGCAATTTGGTTTTCACATGAAATATCACTTCCCGGGCTGGTGTCAGTTGGATTCCATAGATGGGTGATTGTTTTAATCTGCAGCTGATGCTCTGACATGTTTTGTGATGTTCAGCTGCACTGATGCATGTGTGCGCCTACTGGCTGGTTGGATGAGAAAAACACAAGTCTCACGTTGCCAATATTTTGTTATTGCACTGTGGGATTGCCAAATCCATAACCTTGTTGACACTGCTCTACTGTTTGGATTTGGTTTTTAAATCCCTCTGTGCATAGCCCACAGTGAAGTTTTTGTAAAGCTGCTTTGCCTGTCACTTTAGCCCTCTAAATCTGAGACCTTCTGAGGATTTAATGACCTGATTAAATGCTTAATGTGCATTTTCCCTTTTAATTCATTTGAGCTGTCTTACATTGTTTTAGAAACTTTTTGATGCAAAGTAAGTGAAACACTCATTTCCTTCTTTTTTGTGATACTTTTTGAGTAATAAGTCTAAAGATCTTTTTTTTTTTATTATTTTTATTTTATGTGCATGGCTTCAGTGCTTACCTGTTCCCACCTGTCATTATTTTTATTGTCAAATAAAGCAAATTAAAGTTCCAGACAGTAAGAAGCATACCACTGTTCACCAAAAAGTAGTCAAGAAAGCAACTGTGACAAAAAATAGTACCATGACATACAGCTATGCCTGTTATAGTCATGGGAATATCACATATAATGAACTCCTTTCAGAACAGCGAGCATCACAACACCAGACCTATGGAAGCAGCTCACAATTAAAGTAAAAACATAAATTATTTGGTCTCATACCTTCGGTAGTTAAAAAAAAAAAAAACGTATCAAATATTCCTGTGTCTCTCGAGCTGCAGAGACAGGATTTAGAGTCCCATAGCTAACATTACTTATTTCACTTTATTTGTTGTTTCCAAAATAAAGAAAAGACATATTTATGGGACTTTTAAGTTTATATGGACTCGGCAGCAGGGAAGCAGCTATGTTTTCTCTTTCAACACATACGTGGTGTTTTACGTTGAGTCAGACTTACCTGACCTCCCCTGGATCTTCAGTAACCAACACGTCCGTCTTACAGCTGGCGATGGGGTTGATTGACAGCTCCACCGGTGGCACCACAAAGCTCTTGCTGACTGGCAGCCACAGGCCCTGCCCGAGACTGTAGAACGACCTGTGAGACACAAATGAAAATTAAACTACTGTCAAATTGTAATATTACTGCTTATTATACCCATATATACCTATATAGTATAATATGTATGCACGCACATATACTATTGCAGACATGAGCACAATGAAAAGTGTAATAATTAGTCAGCAGATGGACTGTGATGGAACAGAAAAACTTTTTTATTGCTGGCATCTTTGCCTTTGGGGCAATGAAAAATTTCCAGGTAAGACAAAAATAGTATGTGATTTCTATTTGTATGAGACATTTGGGGTTTTCTTTTAGAAATGGTCATGGCATTTCTATAAACTGTGAGTGATGTTCAATGTTCAGATCAATATACAAATATGTCTCTAATTCAGTGGGCTGAGACTACAGCACATGTTGAAAACTTTTCCATTTATGACTATAAAAGTATGTTCACATTCAGCTAGAACATAAAGACAGTCTTCTTTTATACTCCATTAGCTATGAAAACTAGATAAAAGCAGTTATGTTACAGCTGAGGAAACATCCTTAGCATAATGGTAAATAAGTGCCAGCTTATGATGCCAATCCTGCATAGCAACTCATCTGATATTTCACTCGGTGTTTCTAAGGCACAGCTGGAAACAGAATTAAACTTGGAGAAATACAGTACAATACGATGATTTAATATGCGTGTGGCATGTGTGCCGATGACCCCTGTTCAAGATGGCGTGAAAAAAAATTTGGCAGAGATGCTTCTCCCGAGTGAAAACGAATATCCTCAGGAGGACACCCTGCAGGGGGCCTGGACTTGTCGCTTGGGAATAACGGCACCTGGTGCGGCCTCACAAATAGCACAGAACGAGGCTGCGCCGTGCATCGCGTGCTTTTAATGTATCTGAGCAGGTGGGCGACGGGAGCGCAAATTCCAGGATACATAGACACCAAGCCTGAATAGCTCCGCTTGTTAAAAATCTTAGTGTTACATTTAATCAAACTCTCTCATTTGACTCCCACATAAAAGAGATCTCTTTTTTTCCATCTTTGCAGCTTCATGTAAGTTTATCCACCGTTAAATATTGCTGACATCCAACCTGTCAAACACTCCTTTGTATGTATAAGACCTGATTAGTGGAACACCCTACTTCCCGGACTGCCAAACCTAAGCATTAACAACCTTCAACTTGTACAGAACACGGCAGCCGGTACATTAATTAGAATCTGAATGTGTTGCACTCATTTTGACCTCCCTTCGCTATCTGACAATTCAACTTCAAAATGTGTTTATTATTAACACTTAGATGCCTTCGGCCTTCAGACCCCTCATGCCCCCATGCCCTAGGATCCCGAGTTGTTTTTTTTTCCCTCATTGTTCCTGGCATCAAGACAAACGTAAGCTGTGATGCTAGCTTTCTAGAAAACTCCTCATCTATGTAACCGGTCCCCGCTGCTGTGCGATTAAGCTTTTCTTTTCTCTGCAGCAGCACTGACTCCGTCCAGCTGAAAAAAGCAATGCAGTCTTTTCTCCTCTCCTACTCCACACATCACTGATACAGAAACCCTCCAACAGGAACCCAGTGACGTTTTCCACTTGGCTGCTGCGTCTTTTCTCACTTCTGTCCGCTATAAGATTGAGTGTGCGCGTGGATATCTGAGTATGTATGTATGTCATTTTATCGTTCTCGCAAACGCGGGATCAACACAGGCAGCAGATTCGGCTGCTGCCTTTGTGTCGGTGCGTCTATCCCGACATCTTCTGGGTAGTGCTTTTAACCGGCAGTGGTCGGCGTGGTGGTTTTCTCGTGCAGAACAAAGATTATGGATTCAGGACCTCATTTCTTAGAGTGGTGTCACGCTGAGGAGTTAACTCTGAGAGGTCGAGATAAACTGCAAAAAAGCCTGCCTACATACTGGAGGGGCAGTGAGCATAAAGGCTATACTTTAACTCACTTAAGATTCACAGAAAAGTAGGGCTGAATAAATAAATGACCACGAAATCTGTTAGAAGTTATATAGAATGAAATGGATACAAATTACTAACAATTTACTGTTTTGATCACAGTTTACCATTTAACTTTAAATAATGATAGTTACTGACTGGATGAAACTATAACACTTTACAAAGGTAAAAGGCAATGTAAATTAATTGTGACATTTTTTTAATGCATAAAAATTTGTTTTTATTATTACAATCCATGTATATGCTGTACATAATTCTGTCATACCACCTACTCCTGTACATAAGCTATCCACATGCATCAATGCACTCTTACCACTCTATTGCACTATATAGTTAAACTTCTACATAGTAGTTTAACTTATGTTTGAGTTATGTTTATTTATTTATTTTACTGCTTTTATCTCTATTTTATTTGTATTTTTCTACCTCTTTTGTGCTGAAAACCTCCATCAAGGCATGTGTTATTGGGAAAGAATGGTCCTTAAAGCACCACATCTTATTACCAACTAGTAGAACAAATCCGTAACGAAGTGCATGACAATAGAACATTCTATATTTTAACTATATTGATGATAAGCATTTGAATGGATGTCTACAGAAATTTTTATTCATCATCAACATTAGTGGGGTTTTTTTTGTATTTCCTGTCTAAAAGTGCCAGTGATGCACTAGGTCATGTTGATCTGGACTATTTAAAGGGAAAAGAAACTAAATAAAAACTGCAGAGAAAGTGGAGTGAGTAAGCAAGCAAATTTAAAATAAAAAGAATGGTATTATGAAAACCTTTTAAAATGAACATCTGGCTGATACCGAATGAGTCCTTTGAGCCTTGTGCTTCTTGAAAAATGTCAGACACAATGACCCCATCAAGAATGAGAAGTGTAACAAAAATGGCAGTAAAAGCATTTTAAAGGAGCCCATCCAGGACTTCCCCTTGGGCTATTTCTCCAGATAAGAGCCCATGGGTAAGACTTCACTCCAACCACGAGGTGTAATTGTGTGTCCATCCAACTGTGCCTATGTGCATCCGCCGGCTGCTCATCTGTATGCTCTATCACACGCACACACACACACACATACACACTGACACAAACACAAGCCAAGAACACCACCATCTTTCCAGTGTGTGTCCACAGAGTCACAGATGGCCAGGAGAAGTCATGCACTCAGGAGATGCACCAGAAGTGAAAGACTCACCTGAAGATCCTCTCGGGGGCTTGCCCTCCAGTAACTAGGTCATAGCCTTTCTCCAAGTTAGCGTACGGCCATGGACTTGAGGAGAAAAAAAGAGGACATCGAGTCAAAGAAAAGGAAACATGACCATTGACAATATTTGTCAAGTATAACTTTCAAAATTGGAGTTACATGAACACGTGTTTATATGTATAGTACAAGTCTACAGTCATCAGAATGCATGTTTTTCATTGATAACGATTTCGCATTCATACTATACAAACTATATATATAGTATATAATATATATTCAACCTAAGAATATTTGATGAGATTTTGTGTGTTCATATGGATAAGATTACCCTGTGTCAGCTTTTACTTGTACAAAACTCCTAATGGAAATGCAATCTGGGACTGGACTGATTCCAGCAGATGACAGGTGGAGATGCATAATAATGTGGGACCTTTTAAATGACCCAATGATTGGGTAAGCCAGCTAATTTTCAAACAAGGTCAGAGTCAGTGAGAGGGCTCATTTCACTGACCTTTCTACCCCGATTATGTCAATTTCTACTATTTGTTTGTCCTCGTTTTGTGCCGCTCTCTATTTATCTGTGAGCCTCTCTTGCACTCGCAGACCTCCCCTGCTGTTTTGATTCAGTACAAACTACAGCTCCTCTCCAACCTCTACCTCTAAGTTAAAAAAAAACACCTTTACGTTTGCGTGTTTTAACCCATTAACTACAAATTGATTATATTTCACATTTTTAAAATCATACAGGAAGTTATTAAATCGATGTTCTACCTTGGTTTCCATTCATTTTAATTCTCTGAAGATCAGATTGAAGAGACTTGAAACTTGCTCTGGAAAACCTAATCCATCACAGCGAACAATAAACCTTTATTTGTAAAGTTAATATGGTGCACTAATGCAGCTGGGAGTAGGGACTGCGAAACCAGCCACCGAGGTCATCTGAGTACATGCGAGCTTGCAGATATGAGTGGACGGAGCAGACGGGGCTTACCCTTCGTTTCGACCCCAGTCGCTGCGAACGCAGAGGTGTTTATGGACAGGATCGGGGGAGTAACCCTCGTGACAGCTGCATTCGCCTGCGACAGGGAGAACAAGAGCAGGGCAGAGAGGCAGATATTTATTTATCCTCGGCAGCTGAATAAATTACCGCGTAAGTGATACTGGCCTGCTCATTCATTAGAGATGTATCAAATAAGCAGTTTCCATGGAACCGTATCTTCCAGCTAATTCTCTCTGCCGAACAAAGCTAAACTACAATTACCTATGAATACATATGTATTAGCTGCGGTGTTTCCTGAAATATTTCACAAAAATTAGTAGCAATCAGTTGGTTGGGGTGTACATCATCAACCTGCCGAGATGAAGGTGCACGTTTCTGGTGCTGA
This sequence comes from Terapon puta, assembly GCA_028564955.1. Taxonomy (NCBI): domain Eukaryota; kingdom Metazoa; phylum Chordata; class Actinopteri; order Centrarchiformes; family Terapontidae; genus Terapon; species Terapon puta. The sequence goes on along the minus strand of JAOXYL010000042.1, from coordinate 14,380,034 downwards.
TCTTCCTCAATAGGACCTGTTAGATCACGCATTAAAGGCTATGAGAGCGTACGTTCTGTTCTGTGTAGAGACAAAACAGCAGATCTCTGAGGCCGCCATCAGTCAGAGCTCAAACAGAAAAACAGTGGCATCAACATTTGCCTGTTTGCACACACGCTGGTACCCCCCCTGAAACCAGTGACACTCTGTTTGCTACAGTGTGGCAGGAAGTGTTTCGCTTTTCTGTTTGCTCCCAGTGAGTATTTACCACTGTCACTGTGATATTCTTTGTCCTTTACAGTTTTGTGTCTCAGCACCGGATCTCCCCTCAGTTCTCCTCAGTCGGCCGGACAGCTCAGACTGCAGAACGTGCAGAGGCATTCAGATGACGGCGCAGTGCAGGAGGCTGCTGATGGTGAAGCTCAGGTCAACGTCTAACCTCTCTGGCTACTGCTGCCTCAACAGCTAGCCAACAAAGTCTGAATCCACCAGCAAAGCTTTTTTTTTTGTGATTTAACATGCAGTTCAGTGGACAGCA
>JAOXYL010000042.1:14340359-14365639 GCA_028564955.1 Terapon puta | reverse complement strand
TATATATATATATATATATATACATGACATACATTAAAAGCCTTTATATTGGCTTGCAAAATCTTTTCAGGTGTTCACTTAGTTTCACGATAGACAACTTTTGTGTATTGTTCAGTTTCTATTGTCTGTCCGCGCTCACACAAGCTCCGGGTGTGTGGGCGGACTAGAAATGATGCCCCGGCGGCAGCAGCACCTGATCGGCTGATAAGTGGATGCGGAGCTTTCAGAGATACGACGATCATTAGGTAAATTGCCTCAGCTCCTCACTCCCTCTGACTTCATTTGACTCCCTGCACATTCTTGCCACTCTCACCGCCCAGTGAGGTTCATCCCGTGGTATCTCGCCAATGCACCCACCCAATTTACTTTCATACCACAGCAAAGACGGGCTTTAAAAGAGACTCAGTGGGACAAGTTGTTGCCCGGGCATCCATCCCGACTTACTTGATTATTGTGAATTTAGATCAATTTTGCAAACATAAATAAGTGGAAATAGAAAGAGGACAGTGTTAGTCCGGTTTCTATTTATTCTACTTTCTTTACTTCAGCACATATAGCTTGTTTGTATGCCATACACTCAACTTGTTACCTCATATGGCATAAAGGAATCCCAAACAGTGCTCATGTCACATTAGCCAAATAGAAATTTGTTTTATGGCAGCTGAAAATGTGCACAGAATCATAAAATGGGTGAATATTCTTATCTACTGTATGAAGTCACGTGTAATAAAGTCTTCACGCTGAAAGCTCTCGGTGCAAAACCAAAGAAAAAAAAAAAACAATCACGGTTTGAGCACTCTGCTCTCCATCAGTCTGATGGCTCAAAATGTCATTCAGTTGTTTCGGGTGACAATAAATCATTTTCTTCCACTGGGACTTTTCACCGTGTGGATTTTATTGTCTTGATTTTTGCTCATTTTTTTGGTTCCAGCGCATGATTTACTTTTTTGCCGGATGGATGTGCGTCTTTTGTACTTTATCAGTCGTGCGGGGTGGAGGAGGGGGGGGTGAGCGCTGACACTGAAAAGCACTGAAATTGAAAACCACAAATCACGGCTGAGGGGGTGGAGATTTTACTGCGAGCCATTTGTAAATAGAAACAGAGCGAGCACGCAGAGCTGTCCCCGGTCCATTAGCTGTTCCTCCTAACAACAAAAACCATACAAATCACATGTCTTTTTTTTTTCCACCACTCAATAATGCCGTGTACCTACTCAACAGTCATCCCTGCAGTACGCTGCTTGAAGGACAACTGTATCCAATTATAGCTTCAAAACAAAACAAAGGTGTACCATTATGGATAGGGGCTATTACAATAACAGCTCCTCTATTCTATATCCTTTTTTTAGCTAACGTCAGGCTCAAAATTGAGCCTGAGGCAGGTGCTACAGTATAACCTTCCACAATTTCTACAGTATGAGTGTATCACAAAGGTAATAAGTGATTTCACAGTCTTCTTCACCAAGGGTTTAGAGAGGTTTTTTTGTCAGTGACCAGCCTTTTTTCCACCTTTACTACAAGGTAACTGTCAATTGGACACATGCGCTTGTGAAATGTGAGGGCATCCAGGTTTTATGCATTGTGTGGTTTCATTTAAAAGAAGATGGGAAAACAAAACAGCACAAAAGGGAAAAAAAACTGAAATGAAAAAATTTTTTTTTTATTATTTGGTTACGTGAATATTCTGGCAAAATCTGATGAACGCGTTGCACTTACCGTCCGCGACAAAATGCTCCGGCACATGGAGGGTGACCTTGACAGTGAGAGGGCAGGAATCCTGCGTCGCATAGACGATGGCGACGACACATGTGCTGATGGTAATCAACGTCAGGGTGACCTTATTTAGAGGACTGTGGCCTGAGGGGAGAGAGGGAGAAAGAAGGTGAACAGTTCGATAGGTGGAGCCCCTTTTGCTTTGAGGGCGGTGGCAACCAGATGACCGCGTCTGAACATCCTTGAAACGACGGCTTCACCACTTTTTTACGTACAGGAGCGCAACACACACACACATAAACCAAACGCAAACGGGAAGCTAAATCATCCACTTGAGCGCTGTGCTTCGTCGGAAGCGCCGTACAGCCTCTGTGGCTCCTTTAAACCTTGAAAACGCAGTTAATTGTACTCCTGATTTATGAATCCAACCCAGGTTCAAGTTTGGGCTGAGTAAGTAAAGGACGACTTAGAATACCCGAGCTCCTGCAGAAGAGCCCAGAATCATTTGCCGGCGTGATATACGATCTTATTGCCGCTGACAGGGTTATAGATTAGTTGTTTTGGTTGCCCTTTGGCTCTGTCAGGGCTCCCATTTCCAAGCCAGGATATAGGGAATGAAATTAACCGCTTAACCCCTGTCCATGGCTATTTATCATGGGAGAGAAGTCAGCATGTTGAAAAGGGGGCTCACTGAGATGTGATAGCGATAAAGGGCTGGTTTGAAAAAGCCGTTTTAACTAGATTTTTACTGCTAAGAATGCATCGCTCTGGTCGAACCTCTTGAAAATGCATCCTCCGCGGGCTTCAGAAAACATGTGAATAGTTTCCAGGATGACATATTCCCAGTGCGAACCCTGCGCTATTAAGTTTTTGGAAAGTGAATAGTTAATAGCGGGCCTATTTTTGATGTCAGTAGTGGAACTCAAATTGTTGTAAACGCTGGTGCTGATTAAATAAGTGGAGTTGTGTTATTGGGTTAGGGAGGGCGCCTCAGAAAAAGAGAAACCTCTGCAAATTTCAGATATTTGATATTTTCCAGAAACAGTGTGACTTTCCAACTAAAGAGTGCTATTATTGATCAGATGTAATGTGTGACTTAAGTTTAATAAGGGCATATATATGTATGTATATTGTATTCCCAGTGAGAGGAGAGTCCAGTGATTCTGTTCAGAAGTTTGGAAGCGGCGAGATCCAGCTCAAAGTCAAAACCAGGGAGACAGAGTTAGAGTAATGGATCTACTCATACCAAATCACATGTTGCAATACTGCGGAGGGACGGGAACAGCAGCTGTCGACAGAAAAAGTGGCGAAGCGGCTAATCCCCCCGGGGTGTGGGTGGTGACACCGGGCTTGTGGAGGGGTCCCTCAATTACTATAAAAGCCTACTGAGTAGACAAAAGCATTTACACTCACGGTGGCAAACACTTACTTCATGGCCACAAACCAAACACCGTGTCACCGCGCTCGTAAACACAACAGCGATGCAGCAACAAGCGGCCAGAAAAACACAGGGCACCCCCGAACAACCTCATAGCCTTAAAAGCGTATGTTTAACTTCAAATGTCACCCTTTTTCCTTCTTTCCTCCTCGTCCTTTGATTCATTTTCCTCTGACCCTTTTCCAGAGAAAGCACAGCCGTCTTTATGCAGCCTGTCACTTTACCACAGATCACAGCCACGGGTTTAATGTCTTTCCCGAGCCTATGTGTTTTTCTAATAAAATCTAACTGAGCGCTGACAGTTTGGACAAGGACCCTTTCATTTCTTTGTGAACAATGACAATTGTGAGCAATTCGGAACTGTATTAATTGAAGCCTATAAAAGCGTGTGTTCATAAACCTCGCCTTACAATCCTGTCCTTCAGTCAGATAAAGGTTGCATTTAACCATGAGATGAACTTGAGTGTCTGATGTTTTGTAGTGCCGAAAAGATACTGCACAGAGATTCAGCATCAGCGTCCTCACAGCCATCCATTCACTCATCTGAAAACTATTCATGAAAAACAGAGGATGAATTTCTTCTGAGTTAAAGGTTTAAAAATGTAAAATTAAGTTTCAACTATGAAGCATTTTTGTATTCATTTTTCACAATTTTGACAAAAAAGAAAGGTCTATCAATAAACTCTGTATGTGATGAGGAAAAAAAAAGTGCAGGAAGCAGTGTTGAGTGCTTTTTAATACTACTACAACTATATGATTACTATCACTGCTACCTGTGCACATCCCAAGTACCACGTCAAACACCACAGTCACGCAACTATAAAATACTGTCTTCAGTTTCATTCATTTTCACCGTGTTAAGAAATAGCCACTTGTGTAATATTTAGGTTTGCCACAACCCTGACTGAAAACATTGCCCTTGGTGTACGGCCTAGAGTGTCTGACAAGGTGCTACGTGATACTGAAATGTAGGCATGGGAAATAATGGGAACACATTGATTTCCATTATTTTCCAATCACTACATGTACACCCGGGGAACTAATTGTCTGTGTTTCATTTCCTCAGGCTTACTCTCACACACAAATGCAAAATCCACATACAGTCTCCCCTATCACATATCACTATGTGGGAAGGGAAGTTAAAATCATGCTTCCCATCAAAGTAATTTGACTCATCTTTGCTCATCACTGAGCCTCCATTTACATCAGCTCATATATCTGCTTTGAGTGTCATTGAGCTGTGCCATGGAACAGCACTTTAAACCCCACCGGGATTGTGCATGACTCCTTCCTACTTCCAGCTACGCTGACAATTCCAGAAACGTCTAGCCTCATTTCACTCAAGTATAGGCTGCCCTTCCATTATTCCCCCCCTCATATTCAACCAGTACAAAGTTTGAATCCATTTGTTTTCTAAATGTTTCATTGTATTTTATTCCCTTTTCACTTTATTGCCTTCTCAGCAGTATCCGGCGGATAAGAGGGTCCCCTGCTGTGCAAGTTAATGTGTTTAAAATGTAACGCATTTATAACAGTATATAAAAAGGTGCACCTGCATTCGCTCTCACCTTTGCTGCGTCTTCGTCCTCTGTGCTGCTCTGTATAAAACTTCATCTGGCTGTCATCTTCAGGCTCTGACCCCGATTCCCCTTGAGGACCAAAAACACCTCCCGTTGCTGGCGTTGAAAAGGAAAGAGAAAGAAAATAGTAAAGAATGGTTATAATATAGGAGAATACAAATATGATAAAAAAATTAAAAACAAAGTAAGTTCTGCAGCTGATCAATACTTTTGTACCTTCTGATTATGGTACTGCAAAATGACAAAGGGATTCAATGTCAATTCAAGTTTGGTTTAATTCAATTTCACTTCAGAGTCAGTTCAATTTAAATGCTGACCATGAAGGACAATTGATTCACTTTAAATAAAAATAATAATAAAAAATCTTTTATGTTTGCGGAACATGTTTAATTGTGCCATGTCATATTCAATTTCATCACGTTTAATTTCGCTGATGCATTTACATGTTAGGAAAATACCGTATTCATTTACAAAGGCAATGACAAGGAAACACTGATCGTATTCAAGGATCACTGTGTGCAAGTATCATTTTTCTAGAGTTGAAAGTACGTCCTCTGAATTATAAAGCATTAAAATGAAATCTTGGATAACGACTGAACCGTATCAAATCAAACTGTATTGAAGTGAATGTTTGACTGCAGTTTTGAAGTCATCATCTGTCTTATTAGATTCTCATTATAGACTCTTGATTGTCTTTGATTGCAAAACATCCTTATCTTTCAAGTTGAAGATGCTCTGTTGTATTGAGAAGTATCACTTTCCTTCTTGTCCTGTTTCCTTTTGGTGTCCCACAGGGGTCAATTCTAGATGCTCTACAATATTTAAACTTTCATGTTCTCCAAAAGTTAACATTACACATTGTTACTGATAATATTCTGCTTTACGTTTCCCTGAAATACATTAGACACTCTCACATTTTAGCCTGTGAATTGGACATTAATTGAAAACGTTGATCTTTTTATCAAGCTTTAATGCCGCACATATTTTTTGTTTTTTTGTAAGTGGACCCAAAACTTTCATTAGTTTGCTTTGACCTTTTCTTTGACTGCTAAATAATGAATTATGATTACAAACCTGGATCCAGGTTAAAATTCTGATAACGTTACAGGATGGGGAATACATTGTGAACCTGACTTTATTGATGAATCTCTAATGTTCTTGTGCGGTCCTGAAAAATAGATGGTTTCTTGATCCCTCTCAGTGTGGTTGCTGTTCATCTCCCAGTGTGGTTGTATTTAGCTATTGAGCAGGCAAGCTTTCTCCACTCCTCCTCCTTTCCCGTCCCTCCTTGCCTGATCTGTTGGCCACTGCCGGTCATTTGTCCATCATTACAGGGTCTCAGGGGCTCAATTTGCTAATCAAATTGGGCCACATCCCCAGAGTGTTTGCATGTCTGCGAAGCCAGGGTGAGAGCAAGAGCTAGGCTGTGCAGTTAAGAGGCTTTGTTTGTCCTGCCTTGCCACCGCAACATCAAAACACACATCCCTGCTAAATGCAGAGGCTGCCACGAAGTGATAATTGCTAGGGATTTGCAAAGTGTTAAGCCTCTGATGGATAAATAAGTAATCTAAAACAACCTGACATGTGAGGATGACTTCAGACTGCGTCCTAAACCTGAAACGAAAGGTCCACCGGAGGGCTTCTGTTTAATGTTTATTACTGTAAATCACATGGCATATTTTCCAGCATTGTTATATCGGGAGCAATTTAGCCCAAATTATACTCCATATAAATGACTCTATGCTAATAACATCTAATTTCTTCATGGTTGTACATATGTTTTGCTTGTATAATCCCCGGGATCACAGTGATTACACTTCCTAATCTCCCAGAGAGGAAAGGGGATAATGGACAGAAAGAAAATCAATGCTTTTCTCTCGGCTATGAGGGAGCATCCGAGAATAAATGCTTCACCTGTTGACACCAAATTAAAACAAGGAAGCACAGAAAAGGTAAATGTACAATAGGCTGTATGTGTGTGTCAATATACTGATCCATATGGTGTGCGAGGACAGTGATAATGGCTCAGACATTTACTTTTCTGTACGAGGCAAAAGCTTTACCCCCGCAGGGATGATTGCGTGTCACAGCTATATTTCTAAGTGCTGTCAGTTGAAAAGGTCTTGGTAATAGTGTTTTCCGGGGACATGATCATAAAAAAATGCCGTTCAATTGAGAGGAAGGGAGTGAAACTAAAAGAAAAAAACTGTTTAGCCACATTTAAAGATTTTGTTTCGCAAGGTTAATGTACAATTAGTGCTTATTTATCAGTCATCTGGTAGAAGTAAAATTGTGAGCACAAGTGATATATAAAAGACCTTCACTTCAACACTTACTCACAAACTTCAAAATATGAGGGTTATGGTTCAGATTTATTGCACCTTAAGACCTCTAGAGGTCTTGCAACAGCTTCAAATGAATGGTAAAGGACATTCACAGCATACAGTTATATGATCAATTCCGAAGAATACAGCATTGTGTGAAACCAAGCTTGGAGGGGAGCAAAATCATCTAATGACTTTATTCTCTCAGAGAATTTGTGCAAAAGCTAAGACGACAATACCAAATGGTTCCGCTGCATTCCAGAGCAATTGTAGATAGGATGGATATCAACAAATATCTTGTGCCGAGTTACAACAATGCAGACGGGAGGATATGTAGACAGTGGCGAATTTGTCAGGGTCAAAGGTAAAAAAGAAAATACAACAACTTCTGAAAATGTTTCTCAGCTGGTATATTCTCACAGAAGCAAATAAATAAATAACTAAGTGTTGCTTTTTGCCCATAGCTAAAGACACTCTTTAAATACAAGGAAGTGCAGGGATCTTTTGGGAGGGTACATCAGGCAGACTCCATTTTTAAGTAACCTTAAATGTATTTTTTCTTCTGAATCTCGATACCTTCCTTCTTAGTAAGTAATTTATTGCGAACGATAGAACAACATATTTTGTCTCCCCTGCTCACTGCACACAGCCATATAATTCCTGGGCAAACGCCGAGCAATGCAGGTAAAATTCCCTCTTTTACTCACTTCATAAACATTATGTCATAAATCGTGAAAATCTGCCTGCACCATAAAGATTTTAGACATGATTAAAAGTTCTATTAAGCTCGTGTTAAAAAACTCAGCGCAGAAATCTGTAGTCGTTCTTTTGGTCTGGTGCACTTAAACGGGTCGAGAGTCGAGTTGGATTTGGAGTGCGAGAGTCTGGCGATATTTGCGGAGTGAAGCCGGGGCAATGTGGTGTAAAATTGGCTCTGAATTTATGCATCGTGTTAGAACATGCCCAGAGAGGTGGCGAATGTAGACAAAGAGACTGAGAGAAGAGACAGAAATGGGGAGTATGTATGTGTGTGTGTATATATATATATATATATATATACATATATATATATATATACATGTATACACATATACACATATACATATACATTTTACATGCCCTTGATATAATGAGTATTGGCTAAAATGTCCTAACTTTGTACCAACACTTAAAACATCCTTCTCATCTGAAGGTCTTAAGTAGAAAAAAGGTTGCCCCCAAAATAGAAACACATTGCTGTAATACACACACAGTAGATGCACGTGGGTCATGTACCATTTATGCACTCGACCAGACTTCCACACATGAAAGCGCAGCACAAATGAGCTTTCCATTAAATTTGCACTCGCAACCTGCGTCAGATTAGCGTCTGATTTATGAAGGCATGAGCTAATTACACAATCAGAGATGCAGACTGCCTTCTAGCTGCTTTCCAGGAGTGATCACATTGTACTGATGCTGAAATAGAATTACTCATTAATTAGGTAACATACTCGAAAAACTTCCACTGAGGCTGCGGTTTCGAAAGGACAGAATCATCTTAATCTATAAAAGGTCTGTAAAATCAGTGCAGGTGGAATAAATACACAAGCTTCCTCAGCAATGGAAAAAAAAGAGATCTTCTGACAGAGAAAAGGTACAAAAGAAAAGACTGGTTATATAACTAAACAGCTACCAAAATGTAAATGACTTATCGAGAGAGAGCAATTGCCACAGTGCATTAGCAGCCAGTGAACATCAAAATCAATTTCAAGTTTAATAACTACACAATCACAACTCTCTGTACCCTCTTTGTTTGATATTATAAAATGTTCAGACATTGCTTTCATCTGTCGCTTCCATTTTCTGTCTGTGAAGCTGTTCTTCTTTTGTTTTTTCCCCTTTTGTTTTGTTTTATTGAACAAGTTCAGTGCAGTTCCCTTGAACCTTTCTTCTTTGCGATCTTTTCACCTTTTGTCTGCTGTCACTGAGATTTTGTATTCATGCCCATTAAAGCCTGTACTTTGGCAGGCCTTTGCATATTTGTACTTTTCCGTTTGTTGTGCGGGAACCTAGAAATTGCAAGGGGCTTAGTGAATCTGCAGCAAATAATAAAAGTCAACAGAACACACACATATTTCTGCCATTTGCATGATCCTCCCTCAAATACATATGCATGGAGGATAGAGTAACGTTTCACTGATCACACAAAAGGTGTGTTGACAGACGCTGCGTGCATGTGATCCAGATGACAGGTGAATCGCACTTCCAGCAGAGGCTACAGGTTTAATAAATAACACACAAGAATACATCCAAACTAAGCTGCAAAAGTCTTTGGAAATCTGGCCCTGGGTCTTTACTATTTCACTGCTTTTCTTCCTTCCTTGATCTTGTGATTCTCTCCCTCACTGGTAATACCTTCAAAAGCTAGTTCCATAAAGAATAAAAACAGAAAAAAACACCAACTCTCAGAACACTGAGGCTAAACTCCAGCATGTCGATAGTACAAATTTCAATTACTGGAGCGTACCAATCTCACTTTTACAGTCCCTTTCACAGTCTTAAAGTCCATTAGATAATTTCATAGTCCTCCAGGTCTCTTTCACATCTTCATGCGTCAGCCTCCTTTTCCTGCATCTGCTCTGTAGCAAAATAGTGCACAAAACCCACACACTAATTTAACTACACAAAAGATTTCTTCTTTATTTGTAATTAAATTTCAAATATTATAGGTTTTATGTGTATTTACTTCAAATCGACTATTTGCAATATTCTCTTGAAATAACACCTTATTCATATATAAGTCTCCTCACTGTAGACTATATATTTTATTATCTCAAGGCAAAGGCACCTGCAGTCGTCATTAACATTCTTTAAATATATTGTTTTTCTGCATAAAAATGCATATGGTCCATGAAAACCACCTTAGTGTCTGGAAAATTAACGCGTACATTTCACATATTGAGAATGTTTTTAATTACCGATCATACCTTGACATTTTAATGTATTATTAATGTATTATTATTCTCTTTGCTCGCCGAACATTAATATGTTAATGTATACATTGGTTAATAGTGAAATAGGCCCAGTCAGAGGGGGGGAGGATGGATGAAGTGCAAAAAATAAGATGAGTACAGTGGAAAGGCAATGAAGAAAATGGGTATAAATCAACACAGAAACACATAACTCTCAAAAGGAGAATGAAACGTCACGATCATACACTGAAGCAAGAATAATGGGCTTCTGTGGGTTTAAATGAGAAGGTGAGACAGACAGCCTGACTGGTGATTGTTGACTGTTAGATTGGGAAAGAACACACTCATACATATGTGAGAGAGGACAGATAGTTCACCAGAAGGAGAGGGAGAGAGAGTAGACTGTTCTCCAATCCTTGCTATAATGAGAATGATTAATAGTTATGGGAAAGCAGGGAGGTGAGGTGATGAGTTTAATCTGAATAGTAAAAGCTAATCATCTTCTGCATAGGAGGGGGGCCCATTGCACTCCGGCAGTGCTATGATATACTGTATTTTACACGAGCACGAAAAACAGCTCACACCTAATAGACCTTATCTACTCCTAAACATTATGGAGTAGGATTGAGAGAGTGAGAAGATTGCATTAAACTCTTCAGATCACTCTAGGGGAGCTTATTGGTTTGGCAGTAAGAGGCGCCCTATACTGACAGGGCAATAATCCTTATGTTTACTTAACACAGCAACTACTCCAAAAACTAACAAGTAATGGTGTGCAGAAGCTATGGGCCCTTCAGTAAGGCAATCTATCACCCAAGCTTTTTTAAGAGGCTGTAGATCAGGTAAAGATCTTGGAGTGAAAAGTATTTTCTATGCAGATGACTTGGTGTTCTCATAGTCAGATGCGAAGACCCGATAGGAACCATATGCGACTTTTCAATTAACAGCAATTTGGCAATTATATGGTAATCGATTAATAATGTAAACCATGATGCCCTTTTTGTACACAAAACTTTGAAAAACGTCGGCAGTCCCAGCTTCACAAATACAAATATTTCAGATTTTCTTGGCCTTTCATGATAGAGACAGAATATCTTTGTTTCTGACTATTGGTCAGACAAAAAAAATAGACGTCTGACATTTGACATAGATTATCGACTGAACAATTAATCAATTCATTGAGAAATAATTAATACTACTACCAGTAGTACCTGATTATTTGCTAATGAAAATAATCATACATGGTAGAACTGCACCATACTTCAGTGAATTAACTATGACACAGCCTGTGCCGTGCAATATAAATGTTAGAGAATATGTCTCTCAAACAAAACATAATTATAGCTGATTCATTTAAATGGGACAGGTCACCAGAGTTTTAAATTTACAAATAGGAAAAGATACACTTCCAAGGATTTATGATTGTTTTAACTTTGAATTACAATTATAAAGATTTTCACTATGTAATCTACATACAGACTGGGGTATTAGATCGGTGCCGGTGGTTCCAAACTGTGTTTCCTGGGAGCTCAAAATCCTGCTTATTTTGTGTTGGCCACAACCACTTGGCAAAAGTAGAAGTTTTTTAGTTGCTGCCTTCAAGCCCTTCGCTGGCTGAGCACACCTGATCTAGCTAATCAGCTGTGGGGAGAGCAGGGAAAGAGGAAAACCAAGCAGGGCTGGAGCAGTGCAATGAACCAGGGTAAAATAACAGCCAGAACCACATTTACAGATCAACCTTGTGCCTGCACATACAAGACATCCGATATGCAGATAAATAAGAAACTAAATAAACATACTTAGAGTAACCATATACAAAGAAGATGAATTATACACTGGGAGCCTGTCTGGTTGGTTACTCCACAGGAGTGCCAGAGTGTATGGCAGTGCAAAGAAGGCTGAAATTAATAGTGTATGGATTGTGCAATAAATTATATATAGAGGTTAGCTACAGAACAGCACCCATTGAGTTTAGCTGCCAGGACACAAAGTCCTCCTCAAAAACACTGGGCAGATGTTTGCAGACAAAGGTGCCCGAACATGCAGTGCCTATATGAAGGGCAGCGTGATGAATCATTCTGCATAATGTACATGTGCAGTACATAATGTGTATGTGGTGCATTTTATAGTGCCATTATGAATTCAGCTCATTGGAGAGTCTCAATTTCAACTGAGGCAAAATGACCAGCCAAACAATATCTTAAGACTTTTAGAAATGAAAAGATTAAGTGTAGCCTTTTCAAGATAGCAGCTACAGATATGTAGAGTAATGGTGTGTGAGGGCATAAGAGATGTGAAAGGAAATGGCTTTCCCAGGTCAGGGTCTGATGTGACTGTATTTTTTTTTAAAAAAAAGACAGCATGGGAGTAAAATAGTAAATATAAGAGAGTAACATGTCTTGACTTTGAATTCGCCGGTATGTGCGTTGACATGTGGCTTGTGCATTAAGATGCTCTTGCAGTCATAAATACTGCATGCACACCCGACTCTGCTCTCACTTACTGTATCCATATGACTGAGGTGACTAACTCTGACTGCTCTTACGACTTCAATGCGACCCCAGGAACCTTTGTGAATCTCTGAGCGAAACCAACTGCCTTGACTTTAGGCCGCTGGACCTACAGCTAAATGTCAGCTCGCGTGTGTGTACTGTGTCGCGCATATGTCTTTGTTATGTGCATACTCATGCTGTATGTGCGCCTGAGTACATGTGTCAGTGACAATGTGTTTGTGGGTAAATTAAGCTGACAGCAACACCCGTCCCCACATGGCTCAGCAACTGGTAATCACATTAAGGCACAGCTGCATTCAGCAGTCAGGCGTTCTGACACCGGCAAGCAAAATATTTCCAGCTCGAACCCAACGCAAACTGACATCTACATTCAAACAAAAGTGAAGGTATGTAAATTTCCCATTCATAATGCACAAGACAGCATCTGAGCGGCTGCAAGAGCAAATCTGAGTCGTATTTATTGAGTTGTATTTGCGAAAGACAAAAAAAAAAAAAAATTAAAAATGCATGCGAGCGGATGTGAACGCGAGCGCGCAACTTCACCGCATCGACTGGGATGCCGATTTAAAATTTAGATTGCGATGATTGAGAACAATATGAATTCTGAGCTCGCAAGCTTCATGTGTGTTAGGATGATTTGAGGTTGGGGGGGTGAGGGGCTGTTTTTTCTGGGGGAAACTGGCAATGAATGAAAAACAAGCGAGCACAAGCTGGCGGGGTCAAGATCAGGAAGGAAGGCCTGAGGCGTTCCATCCAGCCATGCTGCACGGGGGGAAGAAGGGATTCAGCATTGCAAACCACAAAATCAGAGAGATAGCAGGAGATCTGGGAGGTAGAACCTGTGATTTACGTTCTGTTTTCTGCCTGTCCCAGTCTGTCCATTTGTATTATTTATTTATCTATTCACTTGTATCAACAGCGAATCGGTACAGGTACGTCACGGTGGCCCAGCTCTCCTACTCTGCCTCTTACTCATTACTCTCTCATCTTTCGCTCTCGCGCTACTCTGTTTGCCCATCCAAAATAATCCCGATCAATACGGTTTTACACTGCTGTTGCGCATTGTATCTTTAAAAGCCCTGCTCACGCACACACGGAAAAAATACACACAATCCCATTATGCATAAACAACCTAGGCATGCTGAAAAGTTATTACAGGGGGCATCACAATATAAGCCCCGCCGACACATTTTATAACCTAAATTTACGAGTTGCTTCCTGTTATACGGGACTTGAAAAAGGTGGGAGGCTTAACAAGGCACCGCTTGGCTCTTGTACTCAAGTGGGCTCAGTGTTTGCACCCTTTATTTCATTTTTTATTTTTTTTTATTGTACCTCTCCTGCATCGAGACCAGACCTGTCAATTTGGAGCTAATAAGCAAATGTTAAAGTGTGAGGAGACCACTCAGGGATTTTAGATATGTGATTGCTCAAACGGTGTGACAGGCTGTTATGGGTAATTTCGGATGCAGTGGCCCTTGGCACCCGGCTGTATGTTGTTTTCCCACCTTTTATAAACCAGCTTGTGCGGTGGTACAGCCACAGAGGGTGGCATGGGATGGCAGCTGTCACCCAAAAAAAAGTGTTGCATTGCTACCGCAGCTATCCAAAATGGAGTGTGAAAAAAGTATGAAACAGTTTAAAGCACATCTTTTTTATTAAAACCAAATATGTTCTTCATATTAAGGTGACTTGAAATGGTTAAAATGTTTATGTTTTCTAATCTACACAGGAAGGAAGTGAAGAAAACACACTGGTGCTGCCATCCATTCATTACATGTAGGGTGTGCATAAGAACTTTAAAAGCTTCGGTCTTCCTGCTTCACGCTCGGCACTTTGCCTCATATATTAGACCGGTAAAAAAAGAGATAGCTTCAGGACAGTCTGGTACTGTCTGCCTCACGGGGAGTGTAAAGGTCAGAGCTCCAGGAATAGATAATTCATGCTGGGGTCTGATAAAATATGATCTTAAAAGCAATGCTAAAATGAAAAGGTAACCACTGCAGGGAGAATGAAATTAGGATGATATTGTCAATATGTGCAGTAGCAGAAAAAATCCCTTTGGCAAAGCTATGGATATCCTTTGAGGGATACACGGTGAGGTTAAGGTAATTCTAATAACAAAGGTCATTCAAAGATCCCAGTGTGAAATATTGAGGAGCTCAGTGAATGCAGCTTGTTATTTTATTTTTTATTTATTATGTTTTATCCTAAGATGCCAAAAAATATCACCAAACAAGCGTGAAAATCTTAAATGAGAATATCGATCATTTGCAGTCCCTTAACAAAAAAAGAAAAAAAAAAGATCTCATACCTTTGCTGATTTAAAAGCTTATAAGTAAAAAAAAGAAAAAGAGAGAATCTATTTAGAACATGCTTCTTTGTCTTCATCAGGTTCTGCTGATGCCGCTAAAGGGAGACCAGCATTATAAAACCACAGTCACAATGGATGGAGCAGTTCACAAAGCGTCAGTCATTTGAGCTTTGTTTTGGTAGAGTTTGCATGTACAATACATAATTTCTGCCATTAGGGGGTTTCCAGTCAAAACAATCGGAAACATGATGATGCTGTGAAGTAGCTAAGTTCAGAGATAAAAACACACAGCAAACATATGTATAATATATTATATAACATATATAATAATAGTCTATATGATTTATATTAATAGTATGTAATCTATATGAATAATAATCAAACATGTCATTAATAATAATAATATCATACACTATATAGCAGCTATGTAGGCAGGTCACCAACATCATTTCTTGCTCTCTGGTATATCATCCAATGTTTTGCCATGGTTTTTCCTCAGAAATTATCAATAAGGTCCAAGTGCAGCTAATTGGCAAGCGATCTGATTGGTAAATCAAATCACCTGCTGCTCAGGAGCTTGAAGCATGGCCAGGAAAGCAGTGGCACTACCGTCAGTGCAGTAGGGCCCTTACCCCACTGTACAAAAGCCAGACCAGACCGGCTTTGTGGATCTAATATTTGTAAAGACTCTCTTCATATTTGTACAAAAATAGATGTGTGTATGTAGCCGGTTCATACATTGAAGCCATTTCTGGTCATGTACATGGGGTCAAGGGCATATGACTAAATGTAACAGACCATTACCATGAATAAATGTCATGTCATTTAGGTTTGAACACTGTTGGAAAAATTTGGGATGATTCAAGTATACGACTCAAAAAAATAGATAACATGGGCTGCCTCAATTTAGACAATTCAGAAATATTATATCTATATATCTTTAAGTAATTTATGTTTCTGATTGCTGTGCATTTGTAGTGTCAGTGACTTTCTGTCCATGAATTGTACATAAACTTTATTTGACATTTACAACAACGAACGCCTCCGACCTTTCTTTTTCTCTCAACTATACAATACCAATTCAGTCTCCAAAAATTACTTGCCTCCCGAATATCAATGCCACAGCCGTAGGAAACATCAAAGAGCATCCCCAGACTCTTTGAGTCAAAGTATCAAAGAGCGTGGTTAGAACTAAGCAGTAGCATCAATAGATTAAACTCAAAGGTGGGTTGTAGACGAATTTACAACAGGCAAATTTAACCACTTGAACCATGTTTTCTTTTTTCTTTTTTTTTGCTTGGCTTTGAAAACAACTCAAACATGATAATGATAGATAAGGGGCGTGTAAAGGTGGTGCTAGAGATGACATTAGAAACAAAAGACAAAATGTAAGTAAGCACCCGGTGCATAGAAGTTTTGATATATTTGCATACCGTCAAAAAGAGGTGGACTTTAATGAGTCTGAGGTCTTATTCCATGGTTAGATTTAGGTAACAAAAGCACTTTGGTTAAGTTTAGGGAAAGACTGTAGTTCCATCTAAATGCTGACAATCGTGTTGTGTTTCGTAATTCACTTGACCGTAGACTTTCTCTGTATTAAACCAATGTCAAGCAATGGCCCTAAAGTTTAATGATTTAGTCAATGCAGATGTTAGTAGGTATTACATGTTCAGTTATTTTGGCAAAAGACCAAATGCATTAAGCTAACAGTGAACATTTAGCAAATACATTCAATATTTTTTTCTTTTTTTTTTCTTTTTGGTTTTCATCTAAAATGGGAATTTAACCTGCTCCAGCTCGAGCCCAGGCAGCCCAGCTTCTTCGCAGTGACCTTTAAGCGATGAGAACCAAAGGGACACTTCGCCAGCTGCTCCTGAAGCTCGTCTCAGCCAGATGGGAGAAGCGTGGCTGGCTGCGACAGGGGAGGATAACCAACCGATGGCACCAATGTTTGCCGCGCGTCCCTCTCCATGTGTCAACACCGGCAGCATCCTAAACCTCCGCCACACTTCTCTGAATAAACTAATAAATATTGTTCCTCATCATTAACTGAGCGAAATTACTGCACTCTCCGCTGAACTTCGACAATGTTCCCTGCGAGGACGGCTTAAGTACAACAGACAGCCTCTTCACACGGGCTCTCTCTCTCTTTTTTTTTTTAAATCACGGAAAACGGGTGGGAAACATTCACGCACTTTTGGTCCGCGCGGCCAAAGTCGAGCGTGTGCACCCCGCTGAGCAGCCGCTCCTCTTTTTGTGTGCACATGGCCGAATATCACATGAAAGAAGCTGTGCGAGAGAACATAGAACTCACTGAATTCAATAATCTAGGGCGAGCATCACGTCGTTTCTAAGCAGCGAGACAGTTCACGGAGCAGGATCGATGTTTGGGATTAGAGAAAGCTTTACCCAGGTGACAGTGATTTCATTAGATTCAGGACTGTTGAACACGAATATTAGGCTTGAAAGGATCATTTGCTTATGCATATTGATGATACGTTTAATCAGACATCTTACTCTAGTGAACACAGTCAGTACATACACAGTAACTACATCTCTATTAGGTTTAAAAGTAGGCAAACTGTCAAATAAAATTGTGTGTATTGCAATTATTTCTTATTGTACTTCATTTTAGTCAGAACTTTTTGCATTTGATACATTAATATAATTCAATACAATTAAAAACATTAAACATCCATTTAATAAATAATAACACAGCTGAGCTGTCCTCATGAAAAGGGGATGTTATTTACAGGTTACCTGTACACTGTAGCGATATTAAGACTTGTGCAATGAAATTCAATTAAAAAATAAATAAATGTGACTCTTGTACAATGCAGTGAGTATTTTAACTGCTAAATGCCACGTTATTAGCCATAATATGAACAAAGGGTTAATTAGAGAAAAAAAAAAGAACTTGGTCAGATGGATCAACAGACACCCATGTGATATGTCTCTGTCTCACACACGCGCACACACACACACACACACACACACACACACAGTGACACACTGCTCTGACTTGGCAGTACATCTACTGTATGGCCTGTTGTAGAGAAGCCCTGGGGCTGCAAACCCACAGCTGTAATCACTGTGTTTTGTCTGTGAAGATTGAGGACTGCTGAAAGTGAAACTGAGCACAGAATAAATTCGAGCACCATGGAACACACACACACACAATTGTGTATGCGTACACATGTGCACGCACGCGCACACGCTCACACACACACACACACACACAAGACAGCACAGAATTACTTTCATGTGCTACTTCAAAGCATCAATTAAACAGGAGAAAAGCTAGATAATAACCATAAGGTTATCCTCATCGTAATGAGCCAAAGTATTCGTTGTGACACATCAAAACAGCACCACAGCTTCTAGCCAGCACATGGAAACGCATTAACACCACAGCGGGAATAGCGTGCGCAGAGGTGCATGCAAATAAGAGGCTACCCATTTTTTATTTATTTTTTTCCCAGGACAAATCTTAATATTTAACAAAACCAACATATGACTTCAGCCTGTTTGCAGAACGGCAGCTACACCAGAACCATGACTATTACATATTGTAATGCTAGTTTTACAAACACAGGCATCGCTTTTAAAGGCTTAGGCAGGCTTTTTACAGAATATTATGAAATGCATTTGAGGTTAGAGAAGTCACTATATTAAAACAAAACAAAATAGTTGGTGCGTGTACGTATATATCCAGATATTTGGCTTAATACTGGACATTTTGTCAATCCTTAAGAATTACAATTAGAATAGTTTATACTGCAGGTTTCAGGTGGTTTCAGTCACAATTCTGGGTGAGAGAAAAACACTAACATTTATTGAAAGCTCTAAAATTGACCAAAGCTTGACAGAATGACAAGTGCATGGCCCTTTGATACCCACTGCAGTCTTGGATGAGTGAGGTAGATCAGTCAGGAAGAATTCCGCCCAGTGCGTGCCATAAATGACCAATGCTCAGCACCAAGCACCGGGCATAATTTGTGGGAGAGACCAACACTAAAGAAAAGTCCCTCACTCATAGCACACTCTCCTTAATGCCAATCATAGGCCTGGGGAGAGATGAGAGATCATCTCCAGAAAATCAAAATTAATTGCCACTCCCAGAACCTGTAATGCCATGTAGAAGTCAGCGGGGGCAACAAGGCCACAGTCACAAGTCAAATCAAAGCACTGAACAAGGAAATTGAGACATAAAAAAGTGCAGGATTAACTACTACCATTGACCAGACTTCAGAGGGAAAGGGGACAGCCAACAGCAACTCCCAGCATGTCAATCCGACATCATTAGAACCAGTCTTCAAAGAGCTGAAAAAGACATATCCGGGGGGTTGTAGAAGTACAAAGGGAAAAAGCCTCTGTGTGCATCTCATTGTAATGGAATAATCCGCATAGAACAAAATATGAAAACCAACCTCTCTGAGTATCACATGTGAAAAAAAAAAAGAAAAAAAGCTGACTCATGTACACTGAAAGCACAATGTGACAACTTCTCCCCGGCAAGAGGGAGATCACTGATTGGTCAGTGACAACGGACTAACTGGCCCCACTTATGCAAGTCATTTCACATGTCTCCTATCCAGATACAGTTCAGATGAAAATGTACACACTGTCAGTTGCATTTACTGCAGCCACGAGTCCGCATCTTCATGAGGCAGATAAGAATCTGTCCCGATTTCCCCGCGCTCGAAGCAAACCTGAGCGGGACTCACTTCAGTCGAGAAGGCTGTTTCCCAGAAACACCTTAAATGGTAAAAAATCTGTCAGCTGCCTTTTCGCAACACAAACACAAGGAGGACTCGCCTGGATGAAGCACAGGTGACACACATGCTGTCATGCTTTTCCGACAGGGGTAAGTGAGAGCGGTTACTTCCATGCGCTGCTTACTTGCTGATGCAGTATATAAAAAAAAAAAAATGACTGCACTTACACCGTCTTAACATTCGGCTGGTATGCATCCCGTGCTTAACAACCTCCAAAGGTGGTTTGAGCAATCAGAGTGTAATGTGTCTCCAATAGTTCTTGGCAGCATTTGACTTGGCTTTGACTTTGACTTGACTTATTGATTACCATGTAGCTATGTTATCTGCCCACACATGAAGTGTACATGCTCACAGCTGGTCAGGTGTCATGGTATGCAATATAGGGTTGCAGAACATGAAGAACTACTATTAAGTGGCTAATAATTGCTTAAATACTAATAACTTAACAATTCAAACAATGCATATAATTACACATCTGATAAATTATGCATGTTTATAGCAATTAAATCTGGATAGCTTCCTGATCATGCCTTGTGAAACATCCTCCAAATAAGGTCCGGGGAGTGGCCAGCAAGATGGGAGAATCAGTTAGCAGTTAGCAGTGGTAAAGGTAATGAGAAAATCTGTGCATGAACCTACATTTTCTCAGAGTCCAGGTAAAAGATGGCGCTTACGAGAAACTAGGGCAATACGTGCTGACAGGGAAGTGAGGAATATTGCCACAAAGCACAATTTCACTATGCAGACTCGTGGACACCAGGAGACGAGATGAACAGCTGTGGGGTTTAGCTGAGCAGACACAACGGCGACTGTAGTTTTTCGGCCGAGCAGATACTCAGGCGTGTTTTCCGTTGAATGTAAATCGAGCTAACCAAAGTACTTTGCCTCGTAAACTATAGAGAGTCTTACTTGAGATGCCACAGTATACTGCTCCTTTATTTGCTCTTGTTCCCACTCCTACGCAGATTTAGGGAATATCTCAAAAGCACACAGCCCTCAGGCTCACAGATCGGCTATTAGTGACATGCTTTCTCCCCCATCTCTCAGGCTTCAAAAAAAAAAAAAAAAAGTGCATTTGCTGAAAATGACTGTGTGGGCTGCTGGATGTGAACCCCCCACGCTTCATATCCTCACGGTACCCACTGTTACTCCTCCCAGTAAGACGTCTTGGACAATAGCTTTCATCTTGCAAGACGAGGCCGCTGTCTGTGTTCTCCATAATGGCATGTTACCTCCTTGTTCCTTGTGTCACACATCGGCAACATGGTATGAGAAACTGGCTGGGCTGATGACAGCTATTTACTCCGTTCTGGGAGAATTTGGTTGCATAGGCCAGACTTGTGTGATTTAACTGTGTGAATCCCTTTTGTTAAGTAGGAAGGCAAGGATTTCTGGGAAACATGTCCTGTTCTTTGACACCAGGCACACAGTCCATTTTCCAAATGGGTGTCTCGCAAGATCACAGAATTAAAATGGGACAAAAATAGTATGAGATTTAAGATGATTTTAGGACTCAGGCCACACGTTTAGTCTGTCAAGACTGAAGTGTTTGACTGTTTTTCTTTTTTGTAAGACTCACTGCAGATGCCTCATGGCTGAAAAGACTAGGCGGTTGTTCGGAGTCGCTCATTTCCTTACAATGTCATTTCAAGGACCATATCTATATCAGCGTCTAATTTGATCATTTCAAAGTAAGACTGGTCATTTACGAGTAGGTCAAATTATGATATTTTGAAAAATACATCCGAAGAGGGGTGAGACCTCGCCGTCTTCATCGTGACCATCTGTATATCATGTCATACCATGTATGTCATTGACATTTATTCCACTAGCTCAGCCTAAGCACTTCTTGTCACTTCTCATAAACCGCACAGATGATGTCTTCCACTCCACCTGTCTGCATCGCTTGGTTAGACCTGCACGGCATGGATCCCTGCAACACTGCACCATATTGTCTGTAACACGGCCCACAGCTCATTGCCAAAATAATTTATTGGTGACAATAAAAATGGTAACAACTCGCAGCCTCTTGCGATGGAACCTTAACCTGATCAAGCGCCGTGTCATGTAAACAGACACGGGGCAAAGATACAAATGCAAGAGAAACACAGTTACTGCAGAGCATAAAAAAGGTCCAGCAAGTTGAACACTGTGGTAAAGAAAACCATCTGCCATCAACTGCTTTTCTCTTGGCACTTGTCAGGGTATTTGGCAATGCATTCATTTCATTTATGCAGCCCTAACCTTCTGGGTGTGAACAATTAACTTTCCCCTTTAACCTCACTTCTACTAATAGAGTTTCCTCCTCAGTTTAAGTGTTTGTCCCATTACCATGTTTGTAGAGCTGGCCTTCACTTTTGCACCGAGGACTCAGCCCTAATTATAGGCCCGCAAAGGAAACTCTTTTTTCCCTTGACCTCAGAGAGGACATCTCTCGGCAGTGTCCTTCACAGAGTTTTGAGGAGCTTGACCTGCATGGATTTAATTTTAGAGGCGCCGCTTTCTCAGAAGGTTGACACAAGATACCTTTTAAGTTAAATCCTCACAGCAAATGAGACAAGCACGAGCCAAGCTGAAGTGCTCTATATAACCAAGAGTATAAACTCTCTCAACCACTGGCTATGTGACTGGAAAAATTTATAATCCCCACATAAGTAAGTATGCATAATGCGGGAAAAGCGCTCAGCATTGTGGCTCGCATCCGCCGCAGACGACAGTGATCAAGAGGATAGTAAGTTATTCTGTCAAGGGTAGGTGAACTCATCATGGTTAATGTCTCGTTTTCAACGTTAATGTCTCATTGGTCGTAATGGTATGACCAATGACACAGGCTGCATTTTTTTACAACATGTCTGATTAAAATTATTGGGAATGTTCCTGGTAATTAGCTGAATTTATTGCCGTGGCAGAGGCTGGTGTCACCAGTGCATCCAATCTCAAAATTGCACCGAGCATATTTTTCACAAGTGTGAAGCTGTGCTCCCAATTGCTCTTCAGTGAAACAGAGAGCCAGCAGAGTAAACCGACAGCAGGATAATAAAGTACGTAAACGCCGGATTGCAAAGGTTAGGCAGATAAATGCAATCTACAAAAAGCTAGACACAGAGGGATGATGTTCTCCACGTAAGATGTGAGCCTGAACGATGAAAATGCAAACGGGTACAGGTTCACTTAAAATTTTGAATCCGTCTCTCAAGTCTCTGATATTCCTCGTGTGCCATAAACCGACACTATCTGGTGTCTACATCAGCTTCATTATTTAAAACGACAAAAAAAAAAAGAAATCCACATATTAATAAGTTTCACAGATATAAAATGGGATAATCACAAATACTTGAGGAAAATTAATTGTGAACCGAACTGTGAAACATATTCTTCAAAGCAGTTTGGCTTTTCTCCAGTGCAGCATTGCGGCTCGGTGGTTAACACAGTCATTTGGAGGTCATAGATTGAAATCTCGACTTTTCAACGTGTCAACAATCTGCAACACTATTCTTTGGATAATATCTGGCAGCAAGTGGCTACATATATTCACAGTAATGAAAATAGCAGGTAGATTATTTGGTATTCCGGGTTGGTATTCTATAAAAAAGAAACTAATAAAATGATTTTCAGTGGACGAGCTGTGACACCCTAATAGGCATCCAAACAAAAATAATGGTTATCGTCTGCTGGGGTGTGGGGAAGTGGGTGGAAAGAAGAATGCACAACTTGTGCTCATGTCATATAACACACTTGCCCATGAGTGTGTGCATCTATTAAAAAAAGTACTTTTAAGGGCAAATATATCTGCCTCAAACCACCGAATGAGTCCCACAAAAGAACCAAATGTCGGCTAACATAGTCCACTTAGCATATTAAAAGTAAAGCGAACATTCAGATATTATAAATAATACTTGTTCCAAGGTGTGTAACATTCTGCTAACAAAACTAAAAGCTCTTTGAATGACTTTTTGTCCTACCTCTGGTGTGGCTGGGGACCCTGCGGCGGCCTGTCGATGAGCTGTGAATGACGTGCTGGTAGTGAGACATGTCCGTCGGCGTGTTGGGAACACGGAAACTGTCCTGGAACCTCTGCATCAAATCTTCTACCGACTCCGTGTTTGGGTCAATGGCTGCAAAAAAAAGAGAGAGAGATCCAAAGTGAAAATGGCAGGCATGTCATAAGGATTTAAAGTGCTGCGATAACGACAGACAACGAGTAAAAATACAAAATACATACAAAGATGCATGAAGGCAAACCAAAGTAGGCTGTTTCATGTTTTTTCCTCTCCTTTTTTTTCGAGGAAAGATAAGAGATTAGTATGATATGCTTCATAAGCCACTAGGTTGTCCCATTTAGACGCTGTAAAAAAGCAGCACTGTATTATGTCTTTTGTCCCCCCCTCGCTTTTTTTTCCGGCCTTTAAATGATTCCATCAATTCAATATTGCCTCATCTCTACAGGGATCCTGCCAACGCTTCCCCTGATGGCTCAGTCTCACTCTTCCTGATGAATGACTCCAGAACAACTGGGTGTGGGGGAAAAAAGGGGGATAAAATCGAGAGGAGTTTGCTTCCATTTTTTTATTGTAAGAAAAGAAAAAACAAACACAAAAGGAAAGGACAGGAAAATTCCTATGACCTGTACTAATATGTTTGGGGCTCGTTTATGCCACCCAAGAGACTAATTATCAGGAGAAAATAGTGCCTTCTCATTTTGTCTGAAGCACATAAAAGGGTCAAAACATGCAGATAAATAGATAATAATACTCAGCTGTGTATATACTGTATCTACATCCTGTGTTAACTGGGTTGTTTTTTATTGAATAATTTGATTAAAGTGACATAGCAATAGTTTGATTATGCTAAACGTAGGCTGTGCTGGAAGCATAGCGCCGGAAAACTGTGTCCAAAACCAAGCAGCCGCTTGAGAAACTGTGACAACAGTTCTGTCCCCAAAACTTACAGCACCTCCAAAAGATGGGGCCATTTATCACCGCAGCCGCCGCTACCCCCACCTATCATCAACATCTTTTGATCTGTCAGTCTGGCTCTAAGGTGTACTCTTTCCATGAATAATGGTGATGTGTTGCTCCCAGTGGATGCTCATCATGCATGCCAATGAGTGTGCACGGGCGGAGGAAGAGGGAGATGAGGAGGACGAGGGTGAAAGTGAAGAGGCAGAAGTATTCACATTGTTTTTGATATTATAAATGGAAAGCTCACGATAAAAGAGGCACTTGGTGGTTTGCTTCTGAACAAATATCATCTTTGCACCGATACACGTTTACTGGGAATCATTCGTGGTTAAACTTGCTTGGCAGGGAGTTTGCCGTTTGTTTGACTATGGTAATAGGTCGCCGTAACGAGATGCAAGACATGATGCAAACTGGCCATGACCTCATTTGGGGAACAGATGTTGGCTTATGCCCTACAGTGAAATATATATTTGGTTTGCAAAGTTAGCCAAGTTTTTGCAACATGATTAACAAAGACTTTAAAATTGTTTGTCATATAGCATCATGTGCCCTGGCTTTACCCATCAAGCAAAATGTGGACTGTGAATTGATGGCACAGGTAATAGTAATAATAACTGTAATAACAGTGATAATAATAATAATAATAATGATAATAATAATAATAATAATAATAATAATAATAATAATAATAATAATAATAATAAT
>JAOXYL010000042.1:14326249-14340259 GCA_028564955.1 Terapon puta | reverse complement strand
ATAATAATAATAATAATAATAATAATAATAATAATAATAATAATAATAATAATAATAATATTTTAGATGTGTGAATTAATTTCTTTCCTGAAAACTATCTAGCTTATAGGTACTTTTATCATTTCTTGTAAACTTCCTATGTCTCCATTTATAATAATGTGAAATGCTCAAAGTGAATTAGCTATAATATGTTTTTGTCCATTAGTCTGTAAATGACCAGAAACAGCAACAGTAACAATAATCACTGTTCCAGCACATCCACTTCAACAAGTAGTAGTGAACAAAACACATGATGTAATCCTTTTGCTAATTGTTCGTGTAGATTTCTATTTAAATATAGGACCATATTATATGTGCATGGGTTGCTAGCTCGGACCCCATTGCAGTATCAAAACACCTCTTCATACATGATTGTAAAAAGAAAGAAGTAGTCCATGAGTGTTTTATTTGTTTAATTTATTTCATTTTATTTATTTATTTATGTATTTCTGTGAGGTCTTCTCTCTAGCCAGAGGGATGGATATGTACTTTCTGTCGACATTTCCATTATAGCAGACTGTTCAAACTTAGAATTCTTGTGTTATCACTGTATAAATTGATCTAAGATGCCCAGAAGGCAGCCAAAATGCTAAATGGGAGTCAAGCACACTCAAACAGTTGAACCACATGGTTTATTGAACAAGCAAGTATCCAATCTGTGAAAAGCACTAGAGCCAAAATGTAGCGTATGTAGTGTAATGACAACAGCAGTGGCTTGGAATGACAATTGCTGCAAGTTTGTGCTAGCATTTTGAGCCTGATCACACATATTTGTTCACAAGAGACAGTAGTGAAACTGCAGGTCAACGGGCATAAGTGAAATAAGGGCATAAGTCACCCCTGCTCATATCTAAGCATGATGTTGAGACTAAGTTTAGACTTACTTTAAGTTTAAAGTAAACATCTTCAGTGGCAGTTCACGCAGAATTCACACAAACCACGACACTCTCGATCACTTTTGATTTTTGGTTTAATTACCTGTTGCACTGTTTGCTAATATGGCTCATGGAAATTAAACCTGGAGCAACTTGCTACCCACTGCTTGCTGCATCTATCATTTGTTGCTGAAAACAGATTTATTTCCTCTCTAGGAGCCTTTACTATATTGAAAATTACAGAGAAATCCATAATGCTTTAATTACTAATACATAATAATACAGAAAACATATGTTAAAACAACATACTATTAATTTATGTACTATGTTGTCATACGTGCAGATACACGTAACTCCAAACTCCAGTGTAGCATTTTGCTCTGTTAACTCTGTTCCCCATATCTTTTGCACAGGCTAATAAGAAAAGACATTCCTGTTGGGCAGGGAAACTGCTCTGAACAGAGCCATTGTGCTGAAGTCAATTGTATTTCCCATTAATAGTACAATAAATGATAACAAAAATGATTTGACAGAAATAAGACTCTTTCCAGGTCGCATTCTGGCTTTGGTGCTGAAGCAGCTACTGAAGCTATTGCTTCTGGCAATGTTGTTGTAAACTGAAGTGCATGTATACCAACCCTTGGCTGTGAGAGGGATCTGCCTTGTGCTAAAGCACCCGCTTTTGAACACATGACACAGAAAACAGCCTTCCCTAGACTTACTGGCACTAACTTGCAAAGGATTTCCCATCCTTCATGTTTTCTTCACACCAACCAAGCCCAACCCATTTTTTCTGACATAAGTGGATGAATGTGTTGCATTGTTTGGTACTACAGTACCCTAAGAAGAAGGACTAGTCAAGGCTTTTACATTGCTGACTAATGTATTGCTCTTATTTTGCATGTCTGGTTCTACATTTTTTTCTACTCACCATTTCATATGCATCAATATAAGAAAAGAAAATGAAAAAAAAACAGTAAAAGCCAAAAGTAAAAAAACAGGGAATGAGGCTTACA
Organism: Terapon puta; assembly: GCA_028564955.1. Lineage (NCBI taxonomy): Eukaryota > Metazoa > Chordata > Actinopteri > Centrarchiformes > Terapontidae > Terapon > Terapon puta. The sequence goes on along the minus strand of JAOXYL010000042.1, from coordinate 14,338,329 downwards.
TAGATTCAGCCTATGTTCAGCTGACCTCCAAATTTATTTTCTGTTTTTTGTGTGTTTTGAAAGCCAATGTCCCTGTACCCTGAGGCAGGTGGTGATGCAGCTTGCAATGCAGCACAGAAGATGGATTAGCAAACTTGGAATCCATACTTTTAGACTCTGTAGAATATATTCCATATCATGACACATTTTTGCCCATTTCACGGCACAGGATACTGAGCAAGACCCTGCAGATACTCTACACTTATACTGGCCTGGAGTCTACAATGTGTTCATATTCTTAAGCATGTCATTGCCTTACACGGTGCTTTTACATGTATTTGTCAACCATTCCCTTCTAGACAAATATACAATATCTATTTGTTTGAAGTAATTTTGGAAAACAATTTGATCATGTGATACATTTCTGTTGCAAAAACACCAAAATATTGCCCAGCCCCAACTGGGTCTGGTCTTAAATATACAGGTCAACATCATCTACACATTATAGCATTAGCAAGCATAACAGAGAGGGGACTAAATAAAATGTCAAAAGTTTTCCCAAGGTGAAATTTCAACACTTGCAGTTGTTTTTGTGTTTGTGTGTTTAAAATCCGATGGGCCTTCTTTTCGCCTGCAGTGCCACAACACCGGGCTAAACCAGTAACCTTGAGAGGAAAGTGTCGTCAGCTAAGGTACTGTGCTAAAAAAAAAAAAAAAAAAAAAAAAAAAAAAAAGGTGAAGTGAGCTCCATTCCCCGTGGGCATTTATTGTAGGACTAAGCTAATTCAGGTACTCAGGGTGAGCGAACAAACAAGCGGGACTGAAGCGGATGGCACTTAAGCTTTGACCTGCCATGACTGAGAAGAGTCTGTGACAGCATGTTTGAGGTTAACTGCTTGCATACATATTTCATGGCCTCCTGGAGCTCTCTTTATCTCTCTTTCTTTGTTCCATTTCGGGGGAAAGGAGAGATGCTAGGCCAAACTGAAGCGCCTGGAGCCACAGTCCCCTTGAAACACATGTAATTTGTCTCTAAAATGTTGTCGCAACACTTTCGGTCATGTTTTTTTTTTTTTTTGCCGACTCCTCTTTAGTCTCACCCATCTACAAAACCATCATGACGGAAATGTCTTTGTACCACAGAGTGTACTTAAATCGAGTCAAATTACCACCTTTTTTGGCCACTATCAAAAAATTAAATCAATTCAAAATGCAAACACTGAGCCACCAGAGTCACGTTATGTCTTTTTGCAGTATTTTTTTCTCATGTCAACTCACTATGTTGCAGCAATTCCCCATTTCTCCCTTTTGTCAGAAGCAGCTACCGAGATAGTCCATTCCGACATTTGTTTTTCCCCAAACACCAAGTCCGTGCTGGCTTCCCATTTTGAGTTCAATGTCAGCTAAAGCCCTGGTGCCTTTATTTTCTCCTTTTCATCTCCCTTATCTGCAGTTACTCCCTTATCAGTGCTGAGTGTGTGTTAACAGTGTCTCATAAGCAGTGGATGTCAACAGCATGCCGCCTCAGTCAACTTATTCCTGGTGGTCTAGCAGTGCCCAGCACAAGGAGATAACCTCACAATTTTCTGTTTTTGTCTGTCTGCACGCTCTTGCCTGTTTATGCAGGATCCTGCAACAGAGTGTGTATATATCTGTGTATTTATCTGTTTGCATTTGAGTTTGTAATTGTTTATGCACACCTCAAATTGGGAACTGATCTCTACAAATTACAACACGTCTTCTCCCAGCTGTGTGGACTTTGCAGCAATTTAAACTCCCATATAAATCTTTTCTCGGACCTCACGAGAGTATGGAAGTGACTGTCAAACTAAGTGATTCGAAGTTTAAACAGCAACAAGGAAAAAAACAGACTTGACACTTGTAACATTCTCAAAGACGCCGCCCATGCTGTGTATACCTTCACATCCAATTTCAAGACCACGGAACGGTGCACATCTGAGCAGGATGTCGCTGAAGTGTCCACTCCAAACATAATACAGCGTATCTGCTTTTCCCCCCTCTTCTTGTTTGCTGCATCTCTCATATTCTGGCCTCCCTCGGGACCTCATTGGTGAGCAATGCACTCATAGGGACCCAGAGAGGTAAAATATGCTGCCATTTGCTTTCTGATGGACATGTACTCAGTGTTCTTATTATGGGTCCACGACGGTGACAGAACAGCCTCGCTAAGCCAGACAGAACACAAAAAAGGGAAAGCATTAACAAGCTACTCTCTGTCAGACTAGCTAACTGTTGTATAATGGCTCTTACAGTACATAGGAAATAAATAATTTTTGATACGCACACATGCACCAACACAAAAAAGCCAGAGAATATTTGTTTTTGACATGTTGAAATGCACTTCATCCATAAACTCTCAATACTCACAGAAAGTGACCTTCAGAACTCCAAATATTACTGGATCCTTTCCGACTTTAATGGCTAATCCAAATTATCATTTTGACATTTCATTCACTCGTGAGTGCCAAAGCAATAATTTCAGGTAAATAACTGCAGGCTGAATGCTGGCATGATGAGCAGAGGCACTGCCTAACTCTGTGGGTTTTGTCAAAATTAATTTCCATATCGCCATTACTGAGGTAGGTCCAGTTAATAAAAGAGAAGACAGAGCAGTATTGGGAGAGTCAAACTCCATCCTTTTAATTATGTGTGCATCGTGAAATGCTTTTGGCAAGAGATGCTTCCAGTTTTTTGCACATTTGACAAGTATTTGACACCGTCATTTCTGATTAATTGGTGAAACATATTTTCTTAATAAATCATGACAAGTAGAAAAAGCAAACAACTGAAGAAAAAGAAATATCAGGACGCAAAGTAGCTTAAATTGTCATAACAAACTTAAGAAATGACAAATGACCACAAATATTTCCCCCACATGTAAGTCATTTTCAGATAAGCCATCATTTGATGGCATCATTCTGATTTGTTGGTAATACTTTCTGACAACTATTGCTACTATTACAGTTGCTGCTACAGTTCTTAATAATACAGCAACAAAAGCAATAACAAATTTGGACGCTATGATGAAACTAATCACAAACGACGAATGAGGTGGAAAGTGACTGATGCACAAATACATGTTTTCAACAGGACGACTCACTGGTAAAGCATTCGTTTGCAGGAGCAGAGGTTTCTAAATATATATCGCTGGGTATCAAGACAAAATCTGATGCCTGTATCCGATGCCTGCACCTCCAGAGAAAATGATACCCAGCACCAGGAAGGGCAACAGCTGTTCTGTCAGCAAAAAACACACTGAAGGACTAGCTACTCCAAAAAAAAAAAAAAAAGCAAAATGAACAAGACTAGGCCGGCTTCCACCAAATCGCTGATACAGCCTATGGGAATTACTGTCTGCCAGAAACTGAAACCTTTGACCATGACTCTGTGTCCATAAATAGTGCTTGACCCTTATTTCTCTTAGGCTCAAAAAGATATTTCCTCTCAAGTGAGAGTTGGTGAGACACAAGGCAAAATCTTCAGGCTCTTCAACAACGCCCTGTGCCCCGAGGCAGGTGGTGATACAGCTCGGGAGATGGATGGGAGGGCTCGGGTTCTACACACATATATGGTCTCTGTAGAACAGACTCCACAGTATGCGCTATATGGTTCAAATAAGTGTCTGTAAACCAATTTGTTCAGCAAATATCTAATTAGGTGGACTGCGCCATGTTCTGTTTTCATGTATTATATCAGACAATTCTTGATGTGCTAAACAGACAGTAACTCCTTTTGTTCATTTGGTTGAAAGGATTTAGTAAAATAATGGCAGAATATGATCATACGATAAAACTGAATAGTAAAGAACTGGAATAAAAACTGTATTATAGCTTCCTTCTTGTTGATTCAATATCACCAACATTATAGCAATGCCTGCTTAAAAGCATAAAAGAACAATACAGAGCAAAGTATATAAAATGAAAAAACCCAAAGTGGAACAAACGCTGTGATACCACTTACACGCATATTACCAATTTAATGTCTCAGTCTTTCACATGCATGTTTTAATAACTGGGAGTCAGTTATGGGACTGTTCCTACTCTCAGCCATCCCGCCTGCCAGCCCAACAGCATTCGTATTCACGGAAGGAAGCAGATGTATCCACAAGGGAAATGATGTGAACGTTCCTGTAGATCTTTGGACCTTACAAACCCCTGCTGTTTTAATTTGTAGCAAATCTGCGGGAGGAAAAAGAAACCGAGAGCCCAAGAAATTAAATTCCAGCAGATTTCTTTTTTTTTCTTCTTTTTTTTTATTACATTTCCTTTTATTATTCCCTTTCTCATGTATTTTCTTTGCCTGCACCTCCAACATTTGCCAACACACACACGCGCACAATCTCTCTCTTTTTCTAGGAGCATCTCTATTCCCTTGTTTTCTCTCCTCCCCTTCACGGCTTGGGGAGCAAATGAGCGCAGGGGAGATCAGTGGAGGGGAAATGGGGGTTCACCCCGGTGCTGATTCCCTCTGTGATTTATTAAATTTGCCATTGTTTTAAAAAAAAAGAAAAAAAAAAGTAGCAGTCCGGTCTGGGAAAGCTTTGACAGCACCGCAACTGGAAGCGTGACAGGTACATGAGAAGAGAGTAAGAGGTTAGACAGATACAAAAGAAAAGACAAAGTGTCAGAGGAGACAAGGGATCCTGTGTCAGGGAAGACAAGGGGATTCAGATATGAACGGGGAACGGCCAAGAGAGAGGGAGAGAGAGAGAGAGAGAGAAAGAAAGGGAGAGAGAGAGAGAGAAAGTGTGAGGGAGAGATGGGTAGACAATGGATGCCATTGGGTGTTGAAGGAAAGAGAGAGGAGATGATGCCGGTAATGAGATGCAGATAAGAGAGCCTGGAGGGATAACGAGAAGATGGTAAAGGAGCGTAAGACGAACATATGAGACGGACAGGGGAATAATGGGGAGAGGAGAGCGAGGAGAACGGGCGAGAATGAGAGTAAACAGGCACTATAAGCACACAGCGTGAGGGAGGAACAATAAAATAACAGGGAATTAGTGGGAAAGGGGGAAATAATAAACTAACCATTCGAAGGCGATGGAGGTATATTGATACTGGGGGCGAGATATAAATCATAATAAGGTAGAGCTGCGATAGTTCACAAAAAAAAATGATCTGGGGGAAGAAAATGAATGTGGTGCCACCTTGTCTTTAAAAAAAATACATAAAAACAAAACCAGGAAAAGATCTCTAATCCAAAACTAAGTGAGATAAAGACCAATGGGACCGGGCTGAAGGCACTGCCACAGTTATAGACATAGTACATAATCCATCCTATTGTAGAGGAAGTCACAAAACAGCAGTTTTTGCATGCACACACACACACACACACACACACACACATTTACTGTAAAATTCAGACTGTTTTTCTCTTTACATCACAGATCACAAGAAGAAAGACAAGGGTGACGCTGCATTTTTCTTCTCCTTTGGCAATTTCCAAGACAGTGCAAAATGAATATATATTGACAATCGAAAACACTTTAAGACATCTGGAGAGCCGAACACCCTGAGAACAGACAGAGACTCCCCCCCCCGCTCTGCCCCGATGCTCTCTTTTCTCTGCAGGATTTGAACATTTACTGCCTCATGTCTTGTCATTTCCAGCCACTGGAAAACAAGTAGTGCCCCATCTTTAGTCAGCCGCTTTTCCTTTCTGCCAGCTTTTGCCTCGACTTGTATATTTTGAGGCCTCCGCTGTTTGCAGAGGAGCAAGAATAAAGTGCTATCTATAGCTCCGCTCTTGCCACGGGCCAGAATAAAATATGAATGCGTCTCCCCATGCTGCGCCAGCTGAACATCATGGGCCGAGCTCTGACCTCCAGCTGCTCCAGACAGGCCGGAGCTCCTGACTGACAGTCACAAATATGCCCAGGTCGTGGATTTTTAGAACGAGGTCCAAAAGGTAATATTTTAAATACACGTATCTCTTGAATGTGGCACTCAAAGGTGTATGGGTGCGTTATCCTGTGTCTAAATTTTTAATTAGTAACAGTGCCACGGTGATGTGCAGCCTATTCTTAGCAGGAAACACCTACTGTAGAGCTGGTAAGCAATACTAAAGTAAATGATTATAGCAACTTTAGACTGATGAAAGAACCTGATTTCCTCATTATTTTGACTTTACATGTTTTATTTATTCATTTTCATTAACTTTTCTACAAAAAAAAAAAAAGAAAGAAACAGCGGAGAATGTTGGCGTGATTTAGTGGGTGTGGTGTCTTAAAACTACATGTTAATTAAGTGGTTTTGTAAGTGGTTCAGTGTGGCCTTAAACTGTTTTCATTGCATTCAAAATCAAATGCGAGCAAACACACTCTCCCCGAATACCTTTGAAGCATGCTGAGCAACAGAGAGAAAGGCAGATGGAAAAAAAATCTTCCACTGTGACATCCTTTGATTATCAGTCAACCCTTCCCGGGGTGTGTTGTTGACCACGTTCCAGGCCCTAGCTCGGATAACAAGGCAGAAACATGGTCAAGAATGCATCCTGCGGGGGGGTGTTTCATGTGTCACCTTAGAAAACAAGGCATGAAAAAAAAAATGCTCAGTATGCTGTTTGGATATTGTACAGCCTGTCAAATCGTGAAACCCTCTGCAGCAGAACATGGGTGCCATTTTTTTTTTCACCATTTCGCTAAAGGGTTTACTCATTGTTGAGTCACTGACACACAGATTTGGCAAGGCACATCCCCGATCTTCTGCTTGACCTGGTCAGTCCAGCCATTCATTCATCGCACGCCGTCAAAACTATCAGGTCAAGTTTCACGAATCCCTGCCGACTAAAGTATGAAAATCATAATGTGTATATAGTTTTTGGTGAGTCACCCTTTGAACACATTTTACAGAGCTCATCCCGAGGAGCTCTGACCTAATGGTCTCTGCTCAAATGGAAAAATATCAAGCTGAGCTCTTGGGAACCCTTAGGTACACAACTAGCAAAAAGAAATGCAGGTACTTATGCCATTTCTTTACCTTTTCTGGAACAAATTTGCCCGGTGTTTCATTTGAGCGCTCTACCACTCTGTTAATCTGTGAGCGGCAAGAAGTGGTTCTCTCTTACCATCCCTCAGAGCTTTGACGAGTGTAACAACTCATAAAATGGGCTTCTGGTCAGTAGGGATAATTGTGTCAATACCTGACTGAAAAACGTGGAGCGTGACTGCGGCCAATTGCTTAGCCGTTTCTTCTCTCAAAGGGTAGGCTTCCACATAATTTGTAGTTCAGCAATTTGGGTCAAAACACTGTACTTCAGCTCGTGGACAATAACCCCCTCCGCCGTCGATTTTCCTCTCTCTACACGCCACGTAAGGCATCAAGGTGACCAGACTGCAGATGGGTTTTCTTTATTTTCTTTCATTTTTTAAAAATTTTTCTTTCATTTTTTATTTTCATTTTCATTTTCTAGCATTTTTTTGCCATTGTAGATTAATACTGAAGACAATCACCCTTTTGATTTGACAGTCTCAAACACATTAAGAAGGCAAGAAATTCCACAAAAAACATTGGAAAGGCACATCTGTTAACTGAAAGCCAGTCCAGATGACCACCTCATGAAGCTAATAAAAGTGTGTAAAGCTGTCAAAAATCAAAATGTGGCTACTTAGAAGAATCTAAAATATAAAACATATGATGCTTTGTTTAACACTTTTTTTCTTTACTATATAATCCCATATTTGTTCTTCAGCATTAATCTATAATGTAGAGGTGTCCAAACTTTTGACTGGTAATGTATCTCAGTGACACACTTCCAAATCTACCTTTCAAATGTGCTGTGGATGCTGTCAGCCATTTTCAATAAATTATCATAATTATCATATTTATTACATTGTAATTTTGCAGCAGTTCACATGGTTTGCATACGAGAGCAAGGGGCACTTAAAGGGGCAGTGATGACCGTGAATCGTGCGCATGCATTCCTTGCGTCCTACTTCAACTTCTCACATTGGATATATTTAATTGCGGTGCGACTGGGATTTTCTTTTGATGATTATTAACGACGCAAAGTTTCAAGCAGTGGCGGCGCAATGAGACACTGACTAATGCCTTCATGGTGAAACCATGCTCCACTTTTGACAGATTCTAAAGACGACAACACACGCTACGAAGTATTTCCAGGTCCCAGCTACACTGTTATTGGGAAATTTCCGGCACGTGTGGGAGTGCAAATGAAGCAGAAAAGACATTATGCAAATAATTAATAATTACAATAGGGTGCCAATTTATCACACACCAAGATGATTCATCACACCTAGAAACAATCCACTTAATTTGACATGCTGCAACCAACAGTCGTCTTCCCGCAATTGCACATTGACCAAAGGCAGTCTGAGGAGAACAGCTGCCTCCTGAACAAACCAATTAATTTTTACGGTGGCTTGGACAGAGGCCCGTACTTTATACATAAGTTAAAGCAATTTAAGGCATGCTTTCATTCAAAGCAGTAGCATTTCAATTATATTCATGATAGTATAACCTTATTGGTTAACTTGTAAAAACAAACATTTCTGCTGTTTTCATTGGAAATTAAAGAGACTCTAAAAGAAGTGTTAAGGGGTCCAAGCATAAAGTTGCGGCATTTATTAGTCAGTTTTTCTTAGATGTGTCTCCTTTAGCTTTTTCTGATTTCTCCTCTCATGTAGCTGCATTCGGACCTTCAAAGACGCTGCCTATGTGAACAGTTTGAATGAGCAGCACATTCACTTTAATCAGCTAAGAGTCTTTGAAATATTGGGAGCGGAGAAACATCGATGGATGTATTGACCATCGCATGCGGGTGAACAGCCCCCAAAACCACATTTCAAAACAGCCCCACAGAAGATCGCTCACGGGGCTGGCGTGAAATCAACCCACACTTATCGATCTGACGTGGCCTCGGTGCTTACAAGCCGAATCCACGGGCATTGTTACCTCCCTGTGTCGCCTTATCAGATTACCCAAGCTTCATTTTTCATTGACTCACTGGATCTGGACTTGCGCTCTGTTTCTCCTTATTTTATTCCCGTCTTTTGTGCTGTAAGTCGTCTCATCAGCCGCGGCGCTGCGCATAGAGGGGTTTGCTCATTTTGTGCTCCTTTGAAACTTCCTGACAAACACAATGCACTGGAGATTGCCGAAGCGATGATTGATGACACCGACACGGGCTGCTCGCACACTGGAGTGGACAAGAAAGACTTGAATTTTATGAAGAGCTGCACAGAAAAAAAAACAAAAGAAAAAGAAAAACAGCATACGCATTTTTGGATTTATGGCCTGGGTTTGTTCCTAAATTATTTTAATACTCAGCCCACGCGCTCGATCTTCGCCGCGCGGGCACGTTTGCGTACATATGCCGCACATGTCTGCTATTAAATCATCTTATTCGCGTCACTAAATTGCCCTCATTGACGGCGCGCGACCTTAACGCTTTCCGTAGATAGGGCAAAAAGGAAGAATGAGAAGTCTTTGTAATTAACTCCCATCTATTTATCACGAGGGAAGGATGACAAGCCTGATTCAGTATTAATCAAAACATTACCCTGAGCTAGCTCGAGTGTGCCAAGCTGGCAGCCATTTCTCATCAATGATGTCACATTAGCGATCTGAAGCTTGACACTGGATTATTACTCTCCAGTCTTGAGTTCAATTAGAGCTCAGTAAACACTTGATAAGCTCGGTAATGGCAGTGGTCTTGCGAGTGATAAAACAATCCTTTTTTTTTTTTTTTTGCTTTAATTTCTCTCAAGAGTAACACCCCACCACCTCATAATGGCATATTTATATTTTAGGCGCACGGAGTGGAGATCATTGCTACTGTAAATTTAAAGTGGTCACAGGTTTTTGGCCGGGTTTCCCCACATGGAGCGCAAAACGACACGGAGCAAGGTAACTATGTGATTCATTCCCTCCGCGACCTTCTTCTCCCAAAGTCTCTTGTGAAAACAAATCACTGACTGGTTAAATTGCTGCTCTTATTTAGTTATTTCATATACTGAACTGAGGCAAAGCTATATTATTTGCCCAACTGTTTCCCCCCTGCTTTAGTTGAAATATTGGGGTAAAAAAAAAGAGAGAAACAAAAACAAAATGAAGATACACTGCAGTTCTTGGAGTCAGAAGGGAGATGTGTGCTTTTTGTTCAGCTCGTGTGGAGTGGCTCCACAGGAGGGGAGGGAATTTAAAAAATCCACTGTACTAGCTGGGGATTTTTGTCAAACTCCATGTCTCTCTTTTGTCTATTTTTAAAGCGGCACTTAGTTACACTTTCACTTCCTCAGTGTCGTGAAAGAATCCGAGCATCTTTCAGCAGATTCTCGGCGGGTTACGCGCGGCGCCCAAGGCTCTATCTGTGTTTACAATGTAAAATAAATACCCAGTAACTGCATTCAACAGCCCTTCCAAACACCACCATTTCACTGAAAGCAATGAAAGGTACCTTTTGGGATAGTGAAATGCTTAGCAGAAACTTTAGCTCACTGGAAAAGCTTTTTTTTCTTTTCATTAGCTGCAGCGGTATGTTGGTTGAGGATTTTTTTTGACATGTGGACGTGAGGAGCTGCGAATCACACTGCAATCCCTGTGAAAAGTGGGCGACCTTGACCTCCTAAGCCACAGACAGCATTACGTCAACATAACAGTGTGGCTTAGACTTTCCAGAAATCATGTTAAAAGCGTTCAAATTATGCTTTTTCTTTCATTATAACTTGAGTAAATGTGAAGCAGGCCGCGGTAACCTTCGAGCTGCTCTCCCAGCCAACGCGGAGGAAAGCTATCGGAGATCAATGTAAAGTTGAATTCAGCTGTCTCTATAGCGTCTTAGAAGTAAGCTGCAGATAAGTGTGCGGCCGACCTCACCGCGGAGTGTGTGCCGGCGGTGATGAGGGTCTCTCTGCATTGGAATTGGATGGACCGCTCGTTGCTGCTGCGAGGACTGGTTCAGTGACCCCGGCCAAGACACCCTCGGCACTGCGCTGGCAGAACAACGGTGTGAAGTGCTCGGCCAATCAAGTCCGAGGACTCGGTTCAACTGTACGGAGTGGTATCATGTTTGGTTGCCCAATGAGAAAATAACATCCTCTGCGCGCTTGAGGCCATCTCACTGTAGAGATCATATTTCCAAAGAATTATTTAGCCTCTAAGGAATACAGGCATGGAAAAGGAAAATGATAATAATGATATTAATAATAAAATGAACTATGCCTGATCTAATGCCTGCTCTGTAAACTTACATGGTGTAGCTGGTACCCAGTGAAAGAATGACAAGGACTTTTATATAATTCTATATCTGACATTGACGGGCCACGATACAGAGCCTTTGTCTTTTGTCCTGCATGGTCACTCTTGATATTGTGAGTCTTCAGCGTCCCTTGGGGGCAACCGGGATTTGGATGATTGTTGAGATTTGAGATTTGATTTGTACATATCGCCATCAAACTTGATTTTCTTTCATTTTAATTAAGGAGAAGAACAGCAAAATAAGCTGACTAGTAAGTGGGTCAATGCTTGGGTAATTTTGTTATTTGCCGGGGTTATGGCTGACAAGACGCCGAAACAGCAGCAACATGGTCCCATTACTCATGGCCGTATAAGACAGAGGCTACATTTTGTACTATCTGAAAACAGGAACATGCTCTCTGGTATTTAAGTAATCCCAATCTGATAAGATAAAAAGGGAGGATACGTTTCTCAAGGTCTGCAAGAACAGAAAGAGCCTCATTTTCAAAATGTTTCATAGCTGCGGGACAAAAGGAAGTCGAGAATTAGCAGTCCTCTTGACTCGATCATTGAAAGTGGCTGCATATTCTCTGTCGACTTTTTGTCTCACCTTAAAATGACTTTCGCAACAAGTAAGGCAACAACAATGTGCCGACGGCTGCTCCGAGAGGTGTCACATTCGATGAATTTTATGGGTTTAGAGTTTTAAACAATAAGCTCACAAAGGCCTTTGACCTGCGTTGGAGCTGTCCTTTGGCTGTTTTGTTTCTTTTTTTTTTCACTTTGCAGAAATTATTTATTTGCAGTTACAGGAGATATTTTATCAGACTCAGCGTAACTGCACTTCAGACTGTTTGGAGAGAGAAGTCGACGGCATCTGCT
>JAOXYL010000042.1:14302986-14313176 GCA_028564955.1 Terapon puta | reverse complement strand
AAAAAACAGCCCGCATTTAGACAATGGCTAGCATTTGTGTATTCCCCAGCACTGTAATGGAGCCTGGGTATATTTCTCAGTATAATGACATCCCATGATGCTCACTGTTTGCATGGTAACCAAATATAATTGCCTGATGACCATGCACCGCTGCTTGCTCATTACTGTGGAAAATTAGTACTGCTGGAAAAGAAGAGACTGGGAGGCCCCCACCTCCTCACACCGCCCCACCCACCGCACAGTACATTATGGCTCTTCCATTTGCTTTTAGAAGAGATAAATGATATCTTCGCATTGAGGCAGTGTAAGCCAACTGTAAGCACACACGCCCGCCTCGGTGACATTTCAGAGAAAGAAATGTGATTAGAAATGTAATGCCAATATTTGCAGTGGTGTCACAAGGGGCCAATTCAGGCTTGCTACAGCTGTTGATAACAAGGCAATAAGAGGGCCTGGACAATGAGGCCCTTGGGGTGACTTTGATTGAGAAAAAAGGAAGGGCTGAGGAGAAAAAAGGGGAAGGGAGTGGATTTTGTGTGTGTGTGTGCATTTGTAAAGTCACAGGCATTAGAGTGTGGACAATGACGCATACTTCTAGGGAGCAGCATGTGGAAAAATATAACAGCGGACACACATACGCGGTCATTTTGTTTCCCCCATTTTGCTCGGAGGGCCGTTTTTAAAAGAAACATTCTTCAAGGCTTACAGGGATTACGCAGATTGTTCTTTTTCGCTCTGCCGTCAGAAGCAATTGTGCGGCATTTAGCAGAACGCGGAATAAACATAAGACTAAAACTGCCAAATGAATGGCTTCGCTCTCTGATAGAGGAAGAAATATCCCTGCCTTGAAAGCTGGCGGGTGCAATGGAGCTATGTGTGATTATAGGTGTTTTTTTTTTTATGTGTTAGTGTGCGCCTGTGCCCGTGTACAACCATCAGAGGCAGGTGGGGCCTCAGTCCTTGTTATATTCCCTGTCGTTTAGCTTGAAGTGAGGCCTTTATTTGTATCTGCAGCTGTCGGCCAAGTGTTACCACAACAGCTTGCGAGAGTAGACCTGTCAGCGAACGCCAGCCGCTGAAGGGGAAGGTAGCCTTTGTCCATTCGTGCCAGATGCAATCAAAAACTCACTTTCACCCTCTTCCCCCCCCTCCACCCAGAATCCCCAGTCTCTCATATCATCGCGTCTCCCGTCTCCTCCCTTCACTAGCAGCTCACCACCAAATATTTCATGTTACAGCGTGGTGTCTTCCCACTGACTCTTGCTTTCATTTAGGCCCGGGGGTTAAAACAAGGAGTCTGTGGGGAACATGTCAGCTTGTCTTGCAATCAGGCTCGCGAGGAGGTGGGGAAAAAAAAAAAAAAAGAGAGAGAAAGAAATAGGAATAAACGGTCCTGCGGTGAAAACTTGTAACAGATTCCCATCGCTTTGAAAACGGTAACAGATAACACAGGTCTGAATCACGCTTCCCAAGCTCGACTCGAATGGCACAGATGTTCCCAATTGGTGCTTGAGTCATTAATGGCTGCTAGCAAAACACATCTGCTATCATTAGCACTAAGGGGAGGGAAAACAAGCAGTTCAGACATACATTCATGGGAAATTTCCCCAAGACTTTAATCACTGTGCTTCAGTGGGCTATTAAAAAAAACAGCAGGGATTGGGATAAATCAATAGCGAGATACAGGGGAAGATGAGGAGATGAGGAGGACAAAGAGATCCAAACAGTTATTATGGCGGAGCGTGGCGGCGTTATCTTTAGAGTTCATACAGGTTAATGATGTATGCAGCGAGGATGGTCTAATGCGTAGACACGTAGAGAAGTGTCTCCACTGAACACGCTCATCCGCCAGTTTTTCTGCCTTCAAAAGGTAATGCCCACCTGAGCAAGGCCGGCATGGGTTCAACTCGGTGCCGCACGTAAGAGTGCCAGGGAATGGCTCTGAGCCAAACAACCAGCATGCGAGGTAAGGAATATGTGAGGAGAATATGAGGGAGAGCGAAATAACAATGGTGCTTGTTCCCACTCCGTTATATGCCAGGAGTTTAGCTGTGAACGTACATGTTTATGGGCTCCAAGGTAAAATAACGAGTCAGGTAAAAATAAAAACAGACAAAGGAAAAAAAATGAGCAAGACATAAATATAACACCAATAATCCAACGAAAAAAAAAACAAAAACAAACAAAAAGATTCCAATCGACTGTCACAGCGTAGTAAAAAGTTATATTGAGTTGTATGAGAAATATTGAAATATGCTGTAATGAAAAAGACAAAGTCAGGTCAGAACAGGTCAATTTAAGGTCATCATCAGTGTTTAAATGTGAAACTGCATTTCTGTCACTTAGATGAATGCAGTCAAGTTTGCAATTTCTTCCCAGTTTCCAGTTCCCAGTGGCTGCACTTAGATAATTACACACAGATTGCATGACTGATTGTTCCCTTTCATGGGGCTCAAACGTACAGTTTCCAGAATCCTTCATTTCCATTTAGCCTTAAAAGTGCATTTTTAAAACAGGCTTTAATCCATCCACCCATGCACACACTGTTGGAAGCCAATTCATGTGCAACATGCCCTGTTTTTAAGTGGATATGTGAAATTTTCAGGGAACATGGTTAAACCACTCCACAAGAAATCTGCAATCCCTCCACATATTTACACAACCAATGATGCGCATGCCCACGTCGGCTTTTTGGAGCGACGATATGCAATCATATCAATCAAGCATCTACACACGCATACACCCGAGCTGTCAAAAGCGCATGCATGAACACGGCTATTCAATATCCCTCTCCCTCCAGTAACAGACTTTTCTTTTGTTCCTCAAACTCCTGGTCTCCATCGGTAACTGTTACCCAGGCAACAGAACAGACAGAGAAAATGTGAGTGAATGGGGAGAAGAAAAAAAAGGGGGGGAAAAAACAAAGATGGGGTGGATGCAGCCACTTCTACCTGAGTTAGGTCTCTATTAATAGTATCCTCCCTCTTTGACTTGCACGGCAACTGGAGGTCTGAGGAAAAACTAATTTGCTTTGGTCATGACACTTGCCCAGCCAAACAAGTGCTCTATTACAACAGTTTGTGTTTTCAAGCGTGCACGTGCGGTGTGTGTGAAGGGACGGCCTGATCGTGCGTGTGGTGAAATATCTTTATGTCTGTACACGCCTGCGTCAGGGAAAGGTCCCCGAATGGGAGTTTAAAAAGGATAATTGTTAAGAGAGCTATGTAAACAGTATCACAAAGCTCTCGATGGTTGTAGTGTAAAATATCTAATCAAAATTAGTGTTTAGCAATTATGACACACAGGGGAACGGTCGCACACGTTTTGTTTTTATGCAGATGTACTGTACAGCGAGGCAAATTATTTATCACAAACCACCACAGTCATGTAGATCATTATGTTCGGTTGTGAATGTTTAAGATTGCCATCAATTGTTCTGTGCTGCATGTTTTTAGTCAGTGATACAGTTCAGCCAATGAATGTCCTCAAATCCACTGACCAACTGAGGTCATCACTGTTTCCTCTGTCTGCTTGACCTCCCACACTCCAGAGGCACGCAAAGGGGAAACCCATGTATATTGATATAAGTGTGTGTGTGTGTGTGTGTGTGTGTGTGTTTCTGTGTGTATAAACACAATTAACTTAGAGAACAACCAAGTTTTGCAAAAATAAATTGATGCAAGACCTCAACAAATGGAAAATGGGACCAGAATCAATACTAGGGTAGAGTAGAAATCATGA
Source organism: Terapon puta (assembly GCA_028564955.1). Taxonomy (NCBI): domain Eukaryota; kingdom Metazoa; phylum Chordata; class Actinopteri; order Centrarchiformes; family Terapontidae; genus Terapon; species Terapon puta. The sequence goes on along the minus strand of JAOXYL010000042.1, from coordinate 14,309,435 downwards.
AAATTATGATTTGTCTACCTCACATACTTCTTTTTAAAGACAAAACAAAACCCTTTCAAAATATATCTGGAATTATAAGAGGGAAAGGGAAAGAAAAAAAACAGAGTTTTCCAACCAAACTTAAAGAAAAAAGACAAGGGCAGACTTAGCATTCCAAATTTAATTATTTGTGTTCATGTTATTCAAGATATAATAATGACGTGGATGAATAATGGAGTAAAAATTAAATGGAAACAAATAGAAAAATGGTTGACACTAACATCAACTGGAACACTACCCCACTTGAGATTAAAGAAAATGCATTAATAAATAGGAGATATATTCAGAAAAGACTGCATATATCTGAGAGAGATAGTGAGTGATCCAGATTTCCGGCCTAATAAAACAAATGAACTACAAAAAGAATGTGAGAGGAGGAGATTATGAGCATATTCACAGATGATTACAAATAGTACAACAGACACATTGAATCATTAGCAACTACATTAAATATGGAAACTTTTTTTTATATTTACAAATTAGGAGCTCTCATGAAACAGCAGAGAGAAGAACTGAATCTGAAAATACATGGTTTACAGGAATTTAAAAGATTAAATGACAAAAGTAAAAACATTTTTCATTTAAAGATGCCTTTACAAACATCCGATTTTTCACAAGGTACCATCCCACTATAAAAACAGAGAGGGAAGGAGATAAATGTCTGTACACATCGCCGCATTAAAACAAATCACACCCAAGTAAAACTAAAACTAACAGTCAGAAAGATAAAGGAATAAAAAGAATCACTTCTAAGCTGTGAAAAAAAGAGGGAAGAAGAGTTTGAAATAAACTGGTGTAAATGGGAAGGGTCAGATATAAATGAGTAAAAGTAAGAGCACTGCAGAAGCATCCCTCCACCACCCTTTTCTGTGTTTTCTCCATTTTTTTTCCCTCTTTGCAATCTCTGCACACGGCCAAGCTAATGTCTGATGTCATAGTCCTACTTAAGGTCTGTCTTTAGTTTGTGTTCCACCTTAAATCACTTATTTCCTCCTTGCTTCAAACTCCAATTGCCCCTAGGCGTGAATGTGTGTGCAATTTGTCTGCGTCTGTGTTTGGGTGTCAGCTCTGTAAAAGATTGGCGAGCGGTCCGGGGCGCATCCCGCCTCTGGGCTCCTGCCTCCTGCGACCATGCACACAATAAGAGGTTTAGAAAATGGATGGACGGATACAACACAGCCGTTCAAATTCCGAAAGAGGTTGGTGATCCCAAATAATGGTGCGGAAAGGGAGAGACCTACACTACGCACATGTACTCAAGCGTGCATACCCACGTACACAGATCAGCTGTACAAAGTGGCGCCAGCGCATTCAGGTGCATAACTGCGAAAAAAATATTCGACACAACACAAAGCTCAACAAAGCTCATGCAACCAGCTGCTTTTTTTATTCAGTGAATGTGAGTTGACTCTAGCTGAACGTCCAAAAAAGTGTGCGCTTTTATAACAAACAAGAAAATAGTGTCAAACCGCTAAAAAACAGTCCTACACATAATTTCTGCAGCAGCAGCACAGCAGCAGCAATTTCACACTTCAGGTTCTGACCCTGAAGTTTCCTGCTCAACCTGTGCCGCCCATAGGCTCGAAAAGTATCGGCGGCAGCACTTTTGACCAGCAGATGTCACGTCCACCGGCCTGGAGTGGAAGAGCTGCCGCAAATGAAACCGCTTGTTGATTGTTTTTGTCTGATTTATTGCTGCTTTAAAGCTAGGGGGACTGACAGACCTAAAATAAGAGATTGGATCTCACTAACACAATGCTCGTGTGTCTGATTGGGCGGCTGACAAAGCGTAATGTTGTGCCTGGTTCAGAGATGTTAGAAAGAGGAAACAAATGGCAGCTACAGCTATAAGTTCAAGCGTGTGAAGAATTCTATTTTTGTTCATGATTTCACTTTAAGGTATATTAATAACTGACATTGCTTGGCATAATTTAACAAAAACAATAAGACAAAGGAATCATCCTTTCTCTGCTTCACTCACGTCACAAGCGAAAGCCTGGATCCGAGCCATCGTGACGGTGGCACAGTCCTTGAAGTAGCACCACAGCACCTGACCATGTGTTTAGTGTCCTGCTAAAATCTGGGAACAGAGCGGCCACGAATGAGAACATGCGGGAACCATGCCAGGAAGCCTCCGTGAAGAGCTGCTTGTACCGCTCTCTCCCCTATGGATACAAGTGCTGTAAGAGCCAGCGCCACGGCCGAGCAGAACGCATAAAGAACACCTTGACCTACTGTATATGCATATGGTGTCTCTCGCCGGAGAAGATTACAGTGAATAGCGGCCTGTAACAAGGCTCCTGTCCTCCTTATGGACTAATTAAAGGAAATTAGACTTTCTTACACTTGCCCCAAGTGTAGTGGCCTCATATCTATGCTCATAGTGAGGGGAAGATACCTGCACGGACCACTGTAAAAAAAAAAGATTGATTTTAAAAATGCAATTCAAATATGATGAGAATTCCAATAATTTTGTAAAAATACTCTTTAATTTTCTTATTAGTTTTAAAATTCTTACCATAATGACTGGTTTTCCTAATTGCGCAAGAGATTCTCATATAATCACAGAGATGAAGCCAAAGGGTGAACACTGATAACGAATGAACCTGATGTGAACTGTTAGGCAGACGTGAAGCTATAAAAAAAAATAGAAAATTATGAAACACCATATTCCTTGTTTCCTAATTATATCAACAGTATTATCCTCAGCAGTATGTCAGAACACTAATGGCTCTGGTTAAGAACAATTAGCAAGGTGGCGGGGCAGGTCATTCATTGAATTGATGGACAAGTGGAGGAGGTGTAGATTAATATGCATTTGTCTAATGCAAAAACAACCAACGCCCCCTTATTTTCATCAAGTCTTAAGCCTGAAATATGCTTCTCCATGCAATATGAGGATGTGCACTATACTCAGAGGTTAATGCCCCCATATACTTCGATAAACTATAAATGGTGGTACTATGGGTACTATGTATTTTGCTGTGGAAAAAAGAAAAACCTAGAAAAATGAAAAAAAAAAATCACATACAGTCATGGAAGAAATTATTAGACCACCCTTGTTTTTTTCAATCTCTCATTTTAATACCTGGTATGACTAAAGGTGCATTTGTTTGGGCAAATATAATGATAGCAACAAAAATAGCTCATAAGATTTTAAGAGCTGATATCTAGCCATTTTCCATGGTTTTCTTGATTATAACCAAATTCACTACTTCTTGCGTCAATAGCTCTGGCTATGCTTTCTTTTCTGTCTGTTTTAGTCACATGATACACACATGAGTTAGTACTTGACTGCATAACCATTGTTTTTGATGACAGTAGCCATGCGTTTTGGCATGCTCTCCACCTGCTTCAGACATCGTTCTGCTGTGACAGCCGCCCATTCCTGTTGCATGAATCCAATGAAATTTGCTTTGTTTTTGGGCTTGTGGTTCTCCATTTTGCATTTGATGATTTTTCACAGGTTTTCAACTGGATTTAGATCAGGTGATTGAGCAGCCCAAGACATGATTTGAATGTTCTGGTTCTCCCTTCAGGCTTTAACTGACCTTGCCGTGTGTCTTGTTGGAAAATCCAGTCATTCAAGGCATGAAAGAGTTTTCCAGGCAATGGAAGAAGAGTGTTTTCAAGAGTAGCCCTGTACATGACCTGGTTCATTCGCCCTTCACACAATTGTATTTGCCATGTTCCACCCATAGTCAGGTCTGTAGGCTTCTTCAGGCTTTATCCTAACCAGTAAGTTGGCTGAGCGGAACAGATGAGCGCATGGTCATCTCGTGGGGTAGAAAGACATTTCCTGTCGTAAGCAGATAGCAATTTGGTAGTACCACGTTCGGCTTGTTTTTCTTGGTGTAATGAACGGCTGCCTTGGAGATCTTCATTTTTTTCGCTCCCTGTCTCTCACTCACGCCAGTTTCCAGCAATGCCAAGATGACCGTCTTTGTGGCTTCACAAAATTATTTTGTTTTCGACATTATGTGAGAGCTGACAACTTGTGAGTTGTGCTACAGCTCGGAATTAAGCAGGAAACCACTCCAGGACTTTGCATGTGCCGTGATGCTTATGACATGAAATGACCTCTTATATACCCTGGGTACACAATTAAGCTTAAGCATGTCAAATAGGAGGTAGAGTATTATGTAATCCGCTGCATTTTTTGTCATGTTCATTGTATTCTTCAGGTAATATACCTTTATTGGTACCAGGCATTAAAATGAACAGGAAACTGAAGAAAACAAGGTGGTTTATTTTTTTTTCCATGACTGTATGCAAACTACAAACCATCTAAATCTTCTTGACATTTGTTTTTGTTGATCGAGCTGCAAGGGGAGTTTTGATGTCACCCAAATGCTCGCCTTTGTAGGGACGTGTGAGTCAAAACTGTTTCAGGTGAGAGGACAAATAGTCTTTCAAAAAGACCCCTATGACTTCCAGCAAGAACCAAAAGAAACTCTGCCCAGAATAGGGACGCCAAAGCCCACTCCTGCAACTAGGCACATTTAGAGAGTCCCAGAGGATGAGAGGGTCACCCCAATGTGACCGCATGTTACAGGAAAGGGGAGAACACTAACTGCTGTTTTCATATGAGCACCTAACAGCAGGCTGAAGTACTTTGCCTTTCTGGAGAACGGTGAGCTGCCAGACAAGGATCCCTCTCACAAATCTATAGTGGTACTAGAAAACATAAATGGCCACATTAGTGACTCAGATATCCTGGAGGGGTATTATTTGGGAGCGATATCTTTTCAGCATGCATGTGGTGCCGCGTCACTATTGAACATCTGCGCTGGTGATGGATTGCCTATAATGAACACCATGCGAAGAGGCCACAGCAATGACATAGGTAGAAATAAAAGAAGGAAGAAAAACTGGATTAGAACATGGAAACTCATGGCCTGCTGCGGGAACTAATTGGGACTATCATCAATAGCTATTACAGACCAACCCTGATGGGCTGACCTGATGTCATCATCTAAACTGTCCATCTCCCTTCTTCTGTCTTTTGTCTTATCTCCAATTGATTGTTGGGTTAATGCAGTACATGAGTTGCAATGTAATAGGCATGTGATGTAGCTTGGAACTGAGTATGGAGCTTAGGTATATACATACAAAATCTGTCAATCTGTCAATGTTTAAGTACGGCATTGGTAAACTACGAACACCCACTTGACGGGTTGTCGGAGCATTACGGCTACCGTAGTCAGGAGCCTCTTGGAGTAAAACACACAAACTGTTTTGTTTCGCTTAATGTGCTTAATAATCCGGTGCACCTTATGTATGAAAATAGACCGGTTCATCTTATAATATGGTCTGAAAAATATGGTATATATAACAATACATATGAAATATATACATTGTCAGTGAAAAAATATTATATATTACGTAAAAAAAACTAAAAATAAAAACTAAAAACCCTAGACATTAAATTAAACGTAATTAATTATATGGACCATACAATAATTCATAAATTCATATTACTTTTTGTGGTCTCACAACTGAGGGGAAATGTCCCGGCAGGTTAAAACACTTTAGCTGCAGCAGAGAATGTGTGGCACAAGTTCATGTTGGTTGACTTTCAGAAGACCTCAATTGTCAGAAAGGGTGTCAAGAGCACTGGGGAACCCCCTTAAAATAGTAAATAAGCCCTCAGGACGGAAGGCAAGAGATTCATCAATAGCAGGAGCTCGGGGGCTGCTCCCCATGGCAGCACTCACTGGGTTAGTATGAGAGCTTGGGGGGAGAGCTCAAGGCCATGGATACTGTGCGGTTGTCACAGATTAAAATGTCTCTCCAATGTTGTGTGGACTCAGTGCTGTGCACTTGTCTTGGCAGACTGCAGCTGCCAAATAGCCAGAGCTGATTCTGACAGCTCCATGTCTGCCAGGCCGCGATGCCATATTGGTTAAATGCCAATATACCCAATTTTCCAAGCCCAATACTTGCGACTAATACACTATTTTCAAGCCTTTCACTGACTGGGGAGAGTAAGATTTGGTCACCGTCGGAAGCGACAAGCGAGGCACGGCGCCACATGGCTTGTCGTTAGCTAAGTGAAGTGTGTAAGTCCACAGTTGGCAGCCATGGAGGAGGTAACTGTCTTTCAGTCATTTTTTCGAAGGAAACAGTCCCTTATGCTCACGGAACGTGAAACTGAATAAACACAACAGAATTTCAGTTGGGAAAAGTCCATTCAAAATGATTAAATGCTAAATTCACTGTTCTTTTGGCTGCATTTAATTAAAAATTGTTCCATGCAAATTAAGTTTCAAAGTAATTTAACAAATGTATTCTGCTCGGACCCGGTAGCGCTCTGTCACTGCAGTCAATATGTTTGATGGTCAGACTGTCCGCTAACCTTTAGCACACATGTGACATTGTGAGACACAAAGGCCGAAAGACACTGGTGT